>PVHT021183646.1:14251138-14297196 GCA_004024745.2 Catagonus wagneri
ATGCAGCTCAACTGCAAAAAAGCCAACAACCCCGTTGAAAAATGGGCAATGGACCTGAATAGACATTTCTCCAAGGAAGATAAACAGATGGCCAACAAGCACATGAAAAAATGCTCAACATCTCTGATAATTAGAGAAATGCAAATCAAAACTACCATGAGATACCACCTCACACCAGTCAGAATGGCCATCATTAACAAGTCCATAAACAACAAATGCTGGAGGGGGTGTGGAGAAAAGGGAACCCTCCTGCACTGTTGGTGGGAATGTAAGCTGGTACAGCCACTATGGAAGACAGTGTGGAGGTACCTTAGAAAACTCTACATGGAATTACCATATGACCTAGCAATCCCACTCTTGGGCATATACCCAGACAAAAATTTCCTAGAGAAAGACACTTGCACACACATGTTCACTGCAGCACTATTCACAATAGCCAAGACATGGAAACAACCCAAATGTCCATCGACAGATGACTGGATTAGGAAGATGTGGTATATATACACGATGGAATACTATTCAGCCTTAAAAAAGGGTAAAATAATGTCATTTGCAGCAACATGGATGGAATTAGAAACCCTCATACTGAGTGAATCAAGTCAGAAGGAGAAAGACAGATGTCATATGAAATCTCTTATAACTGGAGTCTAAAACACTACACAAATAAACATCTCAACAGAAAAGAAAATCACGAACTTGGGGAACAGACTTGTGGTTGCCAAGGGGGTGGGGGAGGGGTGTGGGAGGGGTGGGAGGGAGTGGGGATAACTACTGCTTTAATGATGGAATAGCAAGGAGCTCCAACTGTAATGCACGGGGAACTATATCTAACTACATGTGACAAATCCATATATGTACATGTAATCTGGTCACCACATGGTGCAGTTGGAAAATCTGACAGAAATCTGTAAACCAGCTATAATGCAAAAAAAAAAAAAAGGATCAGTGAGGGGTATAAAACTATGCCACCCTAGAATATACATCCTTTTCATACAGTATCAAATGTTTTTGAGAACCGGGAGACGCAGAAAAAACTAAAAGTTTTCCTTTTGTAAGTAAAATTTACATTAATAGGAAAATTTCTGTTTACCTCATTCTCCATAATGAAAAAGGAAGGTCTTTGTTATGGTCTATGTGGCATAGTGAGGTGTGAAAAAAAATGAAGAGTTTATTGAGATGAGACACTGTGAGTGCTCTGGGACAACTTCCTGGTAATCAGGGCAACCCCAGCCCAGGTGCTGGTTCTGTTTTCATAGCCTAGGGCGAGAGGAGAGGGCTTGTGATGCATCTGTTGCTTGCATATTGGTTGGGGAAAGAGGGGTTTTAAGATACACTTGCTGGGTAGTTGGGAGTATATAAGACCCCTCTAGAGGTGGCGTGAGCAGGGCGTAGGAAGGAGTAGACCAGGTGGTTCAATGTGGGGGAGGGGGCAAGACTGTCAGACAGGTGGGGTGATGATTAGGGTCTGGTAATCCCTGTCTTGGCCAGAGGTCTTGAGTTCAGTCTCCTTGGAGGGGCCTTAAGTCCCACACTCTTAAAAAATCATTAACTGCACATAATAAACTTTACTAAACAATCCTTTTTTACCATGCTATTCCTGATCATGTTTCCATAATTTGTTTCCCTCACCCAAGTGCTCCCTTTTCTTTGACTTAGCTTAAGATGGTACTGTGGGGGAGCAGAATTTGTCCTCCCAGAACAGGTCTATGGCATATTTTTTAAGCTGATTATTTTCCAAGCAGACAGGGGAGAAACTCTGACAACCAAGTGTGAGTTACGCTTTTGCAAGTAGCATTTATATTTGTAAAGGAAATCACTTGTAAGAGTGCCTCCTTCACAAAGAGGAAGATGACCAAACCTCTAGAAATTCTATCAATGGAGACGGCACTAACTTAAATCTGCATAAAGATGTTACTTATTCCTACCATGCTTTTTCCGATTACCTCCCATAGCTGACTTTTCCCCACTCTTGACATCTCTTTTGTCTTTAGGTGAGGGTGGTATTTAAGGTGAGGGCATCAGCTGTTTAGTGAGTTACTTTGTTTTTCTGAGTCTCTCTCATGTATACATGCTATTAAACTTTTGTTTGATTTTCTCCCTTTAATCTGTCTCATACCAGTTTAATTCTTAGATCAGCAAAATGAACCTGGAAAGACAGAGGAAAATTTCTTCCTCCCAGAGAGTATATAACCCTAAGTGTTAACTACTCCTTGGAGTTAATTAATTTCTGATCCCTCTCCTCTGTAAGTGCAATACAGGTGCTAACAAACTTTTCTGTTTTTCTCTTGTTAATTAGTGTTTGGCCAGTCTAACTTATAGAACAACTGGAGAACCTAGGAAGTGATAATTAAAAAAGATTTTTAACCCTCTATATTAGTATCACCATCTTGATCATCTTTAGATAAGTAAAATATAAAATTTAAGGTCTATGGATCATTTGCTTAATTGAAAAGACTAGAGACTTGTTTTTCTATAGAAAACGGAATGTAACCCTGTTGTGGGAGACCAGAATATGCCATGTAAAATATGCCTCTGGTGTAAGGATTACTTGGAGAAACAGCAGACACAGGAGGAGCTCTGAAAACAAAGTAGAAGTTATCAATTTGTAAGGAAAATTTTCCTTTATAGAAGAAATATCACTGGTAAGGGTATTTCCTTCTCAGTACCAGGAAGAGAAAGATAACACCACATCACAAGAGAACCTAATTAATGGAGACCAAAGGAGACTTATGTCTGCATAACAAACCTTACTCTTTTTACTGTAGCTTTTGTTCTTTTTCAGATCACCTTCCCATAATTGGCTTCCCCTACATTCTTCTTTCTTGGCTTCAGCTAAAGATGGCATTTAAGCCAGAATTCTTAGCCACTTTAATTTATTCATTTCTTTGTGTACCACCCATGTATATATGTGACCTACATGTTAATAAACTTCTATTTTTCTTTGTTAACCTATCTTTAGTTACAGTGACCTCAAGCCAACAATGTAAGTGTAGACAGAAAATTTTTTTTCCCTCTCCTACAATGTCAAATTAATCCCTATCCATAAACAAATAAATAAATATTTGGGTACATGTATATTTAGAATTGTTCTATTCTTCTTGGATTGATGACTTTATCATTATTATGATGCCTTTTATTTTTCTTGTGTTAGGCTTTGTCTAAAGGCCATTTTGTCTGACACAACTATTGCTACCCCAGCTTTCTTTTTAAATGCATTTTTATGAAATATCTTTTTCTATTCCCTCACTTTGAGTCAGTTTGTATCTTTAGCTCTGAAATGAGTATCATGTAGGCAGTTCATTATGGGTGTTGTTTTGTATGCATTCAGCCACTCTGTGACTTTTGATTGGGACATCAAGTCTAGATGTATGTACTTAACAATCATTTTGTTAACTGTTTTTATAGTTCCTTTTTGTTCTCCTTCTTTTGCTCTCTTTCCTTGTGACTTGATGACTCTCTTTAATATTATGTTTAGATTTCTTTCTCCTTTTTGTGTGTGTATCTATGATAGCTTTTCATTTTGTGGTTACCGTGGGATTTATTTATAGCTAGCTATCTGTCTCTATCTCTGTCTCCATCTCTCTCTATATATCTGATTTTTTTTTGACCTCACCTGTGCCATATGGAATTTCTTGGGTTAGGGATTAAACCTCCACCACAACAGGGACCTGAGCCACAGCAGTGTCAACACCAGATCCTTAACCCACTGAGCCACCAGGGAACTCATCTGTATGATTAAATTGCTGATTATTTAAGTCCAAACACATTTTGAAGACTCCTTCATTTTACTTCGCTCTACCAACGTTCACTTTTTTGACATTATATTTTATATATTTTGTATTGTGTATTCCTTAACTACTTACTGTGAATATGGGTAGTTGAACCAGTTTTGTCTTTTGACCTTTCTACTACCTTTATACATGGTTGATTTACAAACTTTACTATACATTTACCTTTACCAATGAGACTTTGCCTTTGTAATTTTTATATTTCCAGTTGTCGTCTTTTTCTCTTAGAAAAGTTCCTTTAACATTTCTTGTAAAGATAGTTTGGTGGTGCTAAACTCTTAAATTTCACTTCTTTGCACTTTTGATCTCTCCATCAAATCTGAATGAAAGCCTTGCTGGTGGAGAATTCTTTGCTGTAGTTTTTTCTCCTCATCACATAAAATATATCATGCCAGTCCTTTCAGGCTGTAGACTTTCTGCTAAAAAGTTAGCTGATAGCTTTACAGGGGTTCCCCTGTATGTAACTTTTTTCCCCTTGCTATTTTAAATACTCTTTCTTTATAATATTTGCCATCTTAATTGCAACAAGTCTTTGTGTGGTCCTCTTTGAGTTGATCCTGGCTGGGACTCTCTGTGATTACTGGAACTTATTATCAGTTTTCTTTCCCAGACTAGAGAAGTTTCCAGCTATCAGGTTTTCAAATATTTTTTCTGTCCCTCTCTTCTCTTTCTGAGACCCCATATACTGTGAATGTTGTTATAGTTTATGTTGCCTCAGAGTTCTCCTAAACCTTTTCTTTCTTTCTTTTTCTCTTTCTCTTCTTCTTTCTTTCTCTCTGTTGAGTTTTGTTGATTTCACTACTCTGTCTTCCAGCTCACTGATCTGATCCTCTGTATCATCCAATCTACTATTTATTCTTTTTACTGTATTTTTTCATTTAGGTTATTGCATTCTCCATCTTTGTTTAACACTTTGTTAAAAAATATTTTTTAGTTCTCACTCTGTTCAATCAATCTTGTTCTTACTTCTTTGAACATTCTTATAATCATTACTTTGAATGCTTTATTGGGTAGACTGCTTATCTCCATCCTACTTCATTCTTCTGGAATTTTATTTCTTATTCGTTCTCTTGTTGTCTCATTTTGCCTAATTTTCTGTTTTTAGTTCAATCTAGCTGGTAGGTTGGTTATGTTTCCCAACCTTGGAGAAGTGGCCTTTTGTAGGAGATGTTCTATGTGTCCCACCAGTGCAATCACCTCTTGTTTCAAGTTCTGTATGGCTCCTATGTGGGCTGGGTGGGACCTTCTGTTGTTTTAGGCTGACTACTGTGGGTGCTCCAGTAAGTATTCCTGGCACCTGGTCTGGCTGGTTGCCAGGCCTTGTCTTGTGGGGAGGTTGTCAGCCACTGGAGGGTAGGGTCAAGATACAAAGCAGCTGAAGGCATCCAAGAGTACTGGCCCATTGGTGGGGAGAGTCAAGTTCAGAAATGACTGGTTGTGGGACTGGATGTTCCAGATCTATTGGCTAGCTGGTAATTTTTTTGGTTCCAGACACAGCTGACTGTGGGGGTCTGTGGTGTCCTAAGTGGGTAATGGCCTACTGCTGGGTAAAGCTGGATCCTGGGATGGATAGCTGAGAGGCCTAACATGTCCCAGAATTGGTATTTGCCTGCTGGTGGGTAGAGCCAGGTCCTGAGGTCTCTGGTTGCAAGGCCCTGGAGCTCCTTGAGCTGGTGTCATCCCACTAGTGGGCAAAACCAGTCCTTAACACAACCTCCTTCATGGTCTGTGATGTCCTGAAGCTTGTGTTGGCCCACAGCAGGTGGGATTAGATCCCAGAGTCACTGCTGTGGGGCTCATAGTATCCAAGAACTGGTATTGGCTTGCTGGTGTGCAGGCCTCGGGCTCAGAGAGTACTGGGCCTGGTGCTATTCTGCTGGTGCATTTGTCATGTCCTGATATGAAAGCCTTCAGGCTATAATAGTGTTGGACCTGGTGTCTTCCCACTGGTATGCAGGGCTAGGGCCCAGCAGATCAAAGGGCTGGGGCCCAAGCACTGGTATAGTTAAGCCATGTCCTAGAAGTAGTGCTGACTCATTGGTTGGTGGAGTAAGGTCCTGGGTCGTGGTGTTGATACTGATCTGCTGGTTGGTGGGTCTGGGATAGAGAAATCTTAGGGCTGGTACCTTCCTCTGATAGATAAAGATAATCCCAGAGCTCATGTCTACCTATTGGTGGGTAGAGCTGTGTCTATGATCTCCAGTTGAAGAGTCCTGGAAATCCCAGGGCTTATTCAGGTCCCCTGGTGTATGAGGACTTGTTCTGGGCCCTCTGGTGGAGAGAGCTATGTCCTAGGGTGCCTGTAGGCTAAGGGAATCTTAAGGTAACTAGCCTGCTGGTGGGTGGGGCTGAGTTCTAGCTTTGTTGGTTGCTTGGTCTGAAGCATCCCAGTATTAGTGTAGACAAGCTAGTGTGTAAGGTCAGGTCCTGAGGCTAATAAGCCTAAGAAAGAATTCCAAAAAAGTACTTGCCAGCGCCACTGTCATCATGGTAGAATGAGCTCTCAAAAATAGCTGCCACCAGTGTCTATGTCCCCAGGGTGAGTTCCAGTTGCCTCCTGCCTCTCCAAGATCAGCAAATGAGTCTTCCCCACGATCCTTTCAAGTTACTATTTCTGCCTTGAGTTTTAGAGCATGTGAGAATTTGTATGCACCCTTCTGGAGTGGAATCCCCATTTCCCACAGCCTTCTGGTCATCCTGAAAGTAAACTCCACTGGCCTTCAAAGTCAAGTGTTTTGAGGGCTGGTTTTTCCAGGGCAGGACTCCCTGGCTGAGGTGCATGATATGGGGATTGGGCTCTTCATTCCTTGGAAAGATCCACCATTATAATTACCTTTCTGTTTGTATATTTCTTACCCAGGGATATTTGTCTTGACTATACTGCCTCTATGCCTCTCCTATTCATCTTGTTGTGGTTTCTTCATTATAACTTTTGTTGTAGAAGATCTTTCATGTTAGTCTTCCAGTCTTTCTCATGAATAGTTACTCTGTAAGTAGATGTAATTCTGGTGCACTCCTCCTCTTTCTTTCTTTTATTTTCCTTTTGTTATGCTTACCGAGTGGATTCCAGGCAAAATGCTTAATATTAAAAATCCTGGGTCCATCAATGTATTATTTCCTGGATTTCCTGAAGAGTTTAAATTTTATACTGTTTTTGTGGCTCAGGGCACAATAGTAGAAGGTCTGAACAGGTTAAATTACCATGAGCTTTCAAAGGTACCAAAAGGAGAATTTACAATCTTGTTACAGACATGTCAAATCCAAGCTTCAAGACTGCAATACTTTTTCCTATCTTTTCTTTCTTTTTATTAAAGTTTGGCCTATATAGTGATATATGTAATATTCAGTTACCTGAATTTAACAGAGATTTTGATTTCTTTTTAAAATAGGGAAGATTCTCTTTAAAATATGGATCTACAGAGCAACATACACCATAGCTAAGTAGCTGCTGACCTCTTTGACAGGGCATATGGTTTGGAGTTTACCTCAGTGCCCAGAACACTTACTTCAATCATTTACGTTGCCTGCCTGGCTCCAGTTGGGATATTCCTGTAGTCTATACTAAAGGCTTAGGGGCAACTTGTTTGAGGAGGTAGAAAAGAGGGCCATGTCAAGGTGATAATTGCCCTTAAAGGTCACATAGAACCCAGAGAACCCCACTGTGTTTCCTTCACTCTGTTCCTGCTGTGTTGTGATATTTTGTTGAAAAGTGACTGTCTAAACTTCTCAAAAATCATTGTTATAACTTAATTTTAAAACCCTCTGAAAACTCAGCAGGGCTATCGTGGAACTTGTAATCTTTTCAACCCTGAGGATTATCAGTTGTGATAGAAGAGGCAGTGTTCTCACTTAGGCATGCATTCACACATGAGGTCAGGGCCGAGGGCAGATTGATGTGATTTATATTGTTTATTCAACTGGCAATGCTTCTGCTTTCTTACTGCTATTGGTTTGGCTATGTCCTAAAAGTGGGGCTATTAGAAGTAAGGAAGTAATATAGAAGCCATTGTGATTTATTAAAAATGTATAGAAGCCCTGCGTTCCCATCGTGGCTCAGTGGTTAACGAATCCAACTAGGAACCATGAGGTTGCAGGTTCGATCCCTGGCCTTGCTCAGTGGGTTAAGGATCTGGCATTGCTGTGAGCTGCGATGTAGGTTGCAGACGCGGTTCAGATCCCGCGTTGCTGTAGCTGTGGTGAAGGCTGGTGGCTACAGCTCCTGTTAGACTCCTAGCCTGGGAACCTCCATATGCTGCAGGTGCGGCCCTAGATAAGTCAAAAAGACCAGAAAAAAAAAGTATAGAAACCATGATCTTGATTAATGTCTCTTAGATTCCCATTGCATTTGAATAATATCTAAACTTCTTATTAGAACCTCCTACTTCTCTTCCCACCTTCCCATTTTAGCTCTTGTATAATCTTATATTAATCTCATTAACTTTGCTTCATGCACACCTGTTGATCTCTTTCGGGTTTTGGACATCTGGACAAAAGGCTTGAAAGCAGCTCACTTTAGGAGACAGAGAATAAGGCCATTTCAAGGTAATAGTTTGCCCTGAAAGGACAGAGAACTCAGAGTGGCTCCTCCAGCATATCAGTTTCTTTGTTGCTTAGGGGATTGGCATTGACCATCTGCTTTTGTCTTAGTTCATCTCTGGACTTGTTCTTTTATCGTCTTTTAGGTCTCAGCTTAAATGTGGGATCTTCTAAAAAGTCTTCCAAGTAGGGTTACTCATTTCCTCTTCAAGCATAGAAACTTGTTTATTTATATGTTAATATTTATCACAGCCTAGCGTTATATTTTTGTTTATTTTTATTCTCTCTCTCTACCTCAAACATGTATATAAACTCTATGGCCACAGAAACCTTGTGTGTTTTCTGACTGACATATTCCTAGCAACAAAGCAGTGCCCGGCTCAAAGACAATGGAATAACTAAATGTGTGCCACATGTTGAGTCTCTTTTGCTGCTTTGTTATTTCTGTCTTCAGTTTCTGGAAACATATTACACTATCGGAACACATTACATTAATTATCTTTACTATTCATATAAACTAAAAATACTGGAGTATAGTTTATTCCAATATTGATTTAATTTTCTTAAAATTATGAATCAGCAGTGCCATGATTCATAATCCTTTCCTATAATTTTTTGAAGGTAATAAGTTTAAAAACATGGGAGTAAACTTTCTGTATCAGATTGTGTTAAGACAATTTAATTTGAAGCATATTTATTTGAAGAGTATTATCACTATCAGTAACTGAGCAACATGATTATCAAACAGGTTTTTATATACAACTAAGATTATTTTGCCAGTGGACTCTGAGATTATAATAGTGCTTTATTTCCTTGCTTTCACTGGCATTTTGAACTCTGTAATTCTCAAATATAAAGTTTAAGAAATAGCCAATGTGACTTTTAGAGGAGGTAATAGCTCTTGGAACTTTTACCTTTATGTTTATCTAAGCACTGAATTGGAAACTATTCATCCACTTCTGTAGGTGTAGACAAACCGCATATTTACGTACAGTTTATAACCCAAGGCAGGAGAAACCCGGAATTCTATGCTAGTCGCTTATCCACTATAATATAACCACGGATCCACAACTTGTAGTAAGATATTTGCTGCCCTAAGGCCATGTAATCCAATATCCACAGTCAGTTAGACCTATTCTTGGCTGTCTTTCCACACTTTGGGATTCTTTATCATTGCCTTTTCCATCGTTCTTGTAGATCTCGATTTATACTCCAACTTACATTTGATGTTAAGCATTATCCTCATTTGGACATTCAGGCTTTCATGTAATAAAGACTGTTATTCTACACTAATCCACTTTTATTGTATTTCACATGCTTTTTAGTCACTACATCATGCTTTGAACTGCTCTTACAAGTAACCCCTAGTGAAAATACTAGGTATTGCTACATTCACATGTCACTTTCTTTGAGTTTCATTTAGAGCATTGACGTTTTCAGGCAACATTACTTTGATTTTGGTTCTCTTGGTTAGTTATCCCATAATCATCTTACCTCTTATTGACCTACTCTCTTGTTTCTAGTTTTCTTAGGTTCCCATAAATGTCATTACTGCCTTATTTATACTCAGCATTGTCCAATTCAAGTTCCATAGCAGATCTGATCTAAAATCAGAACAAATACCAGTTGTGTCCTATCTCAAACTATTTTCCTTCACTTCATTGCTGGTCACCTTTGATATTTAGTTTTAGCAAATCTGTATTTCCTGTGATAATGCTAACTATTGAGCTAAGAGGGCTATTTCTATGATTAAAATTTCACTGTTTCTTACATCTAAATTCTCTGCTAGAGAGAACATTAAGTATTCTTGGGGGGAAATACTGTATAATATTTTGGTGTTGCAGAAATTTACCATTAAAAATTCTAGAACTGCCCTCTTGTTATTTCTCTCCAGGAGAAATAGAGTAAGAAGCTGCATAACAAGAATCAGATTTGACAATTTGTGTTTATAGTAATAAAATAATACAGGATCAAGATGGCAGAGGAGTAAGATGTTGTGCTCACCTTCTCCGACAAACACATAAAAAAAAAATCTACATGTAAAATGACTCACACAGGACATCTACTGAATATTGGCAGAAGAACTTAAACCTCCAAAAAAGGGCAAGAAACCCTTGACATAACTTGATAGAACAAGAGAAAAAGAGCAAGAGAAAGGAGAGGAATCAGGACAGGACTAGCATTCCTTAGAGGGAGCTGTGAAGGAAAAAAGGAACCCACACCCTAGGAAGCCACCTAACTAACCAGAAGATCACCCGAGGTGGAGGGACCTCAAAGTCTCTGAGAAAAGCACAGCAGCTGGACTGAGGACAAAGTAGAGTGAGATCCACACAGATCATCTGTACCACCACCCCAGCATCACAGCCTGGGCACTGAGACTTAGGCTCCAGAGGTCAGTGCCAGGGAGAGGACTAGGATTGGCTGTGTGGTGACAGCCTGAGGGGCTAAGGAGTGGTGTGCCATGGGAGGGGGAGTGGTGTGCCATGGGCTGGGGTGTGGATAGCCATAGCAGAGGGAACCTGGGAGAAGGTTTAGGCCTGCAGGAGGAGCATGGAAGCACTGTTGGTTAGAGTGAGAAGAGGAAGGGTGTACCACCTTAGGAATCTCCCGCACATGCACACTTGGGCTCTCAGAGGGTGGGGTGCCTTTGGCATGGGCTATGGGTGGTGAGAAGCCACTTGCTCTGGCTATAGGAGACTGGGTGCTTCTTGTGCAGTCTATGGGTAGCCAGGAACCTCTTGTGTGGGCTAAGGGCAGCACGGGGGTAAGTGTGATGTGGTGCCTCTTGCATGATCTACAGGGATCAGGGACAGACCGTGCAGTCATCTTGGAGGCCAGAGGGAGGCATGGCCTGCCACCACTGGGGGCCTGTGAGTGGGTTCTGTCTGCAGCCCCAGTCACCTCAGGGGTTGGCCAAAAAAAAGGGCACTGCAAGCAAGCACCACACATTGTTGCTCTAACCTTTCTGGGAACACACCCGCCCTGCAGCAACAACTGCAAGTGCTCTGGGCGGTGCCTAGAGGCTAGATCACTGTGTTTTTCCAAGACTCTACAACCAGGAGGAGCTGGTGCACCTCCTGCATGGGCTAAGTGGGACACAGTGCTTCTTGCATGGTCTGCAGGTGTCAGATGCAAACAGATGCACTTCTGTCTGGCTCCAGAGGTGTGCATGGCCTGCTACCACTATGGGTCCCTGAACAGGAACCACTGGTGGCTCCAATTACCTCAGAGGAATGGTTGCTCTCACACCCCTGGGAACTCACACACACAGGAGCTGCCACCGTCAAATGCTCTGGAGAACTTGTAGATCTGCCTAGGCTCATTACTACTTCCCAGGGCCCTGCAACTAGGAGTAGCCTACACCACCTTCCTGCAGGTCCTTACTGCCTGCAGCAACTGCCTTAAGAGCCCAGCAACCAGGCACTACCTACTAGCCCTAACATCGCGCCCTTCTCCCTGGAAACACACTCAGCATCCTGGCAATAACAGCCTGCTTACACCAAAGAAAGAGAGCAAATATTCAAGCTCCCACACCAAAAATAAATAGTGACCTCCACAAAATAAAAGTGATGCTCCTGCATAGAAGCAGCCCTCCAAGACTATAGTTTGGCTTCCCTAAACTCACAGAAAAAGAAAAACATAAGCAAGATGAAGAAGCTTAGAAACCATTGCCAGTTAAAAGAACAGGAGAATTCACCTGAAGCTGTAAAAAATGAAACAGACCTCTGGAGTCTGACAGACACTGAAATGAAAAGGGCGAGGGTGAAAATAAGGAAGAAATTAAGACTGAATATCAAGGAATTAAGAGTGGATATGAACAGTTACACAGATTCCTTAAGAAAGGAACTAGAAAATGTAAGGAGGAACATAGAAAAAATAGAAAATTCACTTTCAGAGATGCAAACCAAGCTAAAGGCACTAAAGAGCAGAATAAATAATGCAGAGGAACGAATTAGTGACCAGGAAGGTAGAATAATGGGACTCACCAAATCAGGACAGCAGACAGAAAACCAAATGAAAAAAAATGACAGCAATAAAAGAGGTCTATGGAATAGTATAAAGTGGGCCAGTCTATGCATAATAGGAATTCTATAAGGAAAGAAAAAGAAAAAGGGCTTGAAAATATATTTGAAGAAATTATGTCTGAAAACTTTCCAAATCTAAAGGAAACAGATATCAACTACAGGAGGCACAGAAGGTCCCAAACAAGTTGAAGCCAAATAGGCCACAACAAGGCATATTATAATAAAAATGGCAAAAGTTAAAGACAGGATTCGAAAGGCAGCAAGAAAAAAGCAAAGCATTAATTACAAAGGAACCCCCAGGGGCTATCAGCTGATTTCTCTGCAGAAACACTACAGGACAGAAGGGAATGGCAAGATATATTTAAAGTTCTGAAAGGAAAAAAATTTGCAGCCTATAATACTCTATCCATCAAGAATACCATTTAAAATAGAAGGGGAAATAAAGAATTTCTCCGACAAACAAAAGCTATAAGAGTACTGCTATACTAAACCCATTCTAAAAGAAATACTGAAAGGACTTTTCAAATTAAAAAAAGAAGAAGGAAGAAAAAATAGGATGGATGAAACCACAATTAGAAAGCAATCACTTATATAAGCCAGCATACAGATCTAAACATGATGATGTTAAAAAAAAAGACCTCAAAATCACAGAATGTGGGGAAGCAAAGTAAGAAAATGTACTTTTTAAAATTTTAATAATGTGTTTAAGCCTATATAACTATCAGGCTAAAGGAATAAGATACAGGAAGGGGTTAACATGCTTAAAAAACAGGGCAGCCACAAATCAAAACCAAGCATCAGATACAAAAAAAAAAACTAAAAAGAAGAGTACTCAAGCATAAAATAAATTGAAATCATCCAACAAAAAAAGAAAGGAAGAAAAGAGAGACAGAATCAACTAGAAAACAAGGTTTAAAATGTCAATAAATACAAATCTATCAATAATTACCTTAAATGTGAATGGACTGAATGCTCCAATCAAAATACATAGAGTGGCAAATTGTATAGAAAAGCAAAAACTTGCAATCTAATCTCTACAAGAGACTCAGCTTAGGGCAAAAAACATATATAGATTGAAAGTGAGAGGATGGGAAAAGGTATTTCATGCCAATGGACAAGACAGGAAAGCAGGAGTTGCAATCCTCATATCAGACAAAATAGACTTTAAAATAAAGGCCATAAGAAAAGACAAAGAAGGACACAATTTAATGATAAAAGGATCTGCACAAGAAGAGGATATTACAATTGTCAATATATATACCCCTAATGTAGGAGCACTCAGACACCTACGACAAATACTAATAGACATAAAAGGAGAAATTGATGGGAATACAGTCATAATTGGAGACTTTAACACCCCACTCACATCAATGGACAGATCCTCTAGACAGAAAATTAATAAGGCAACAGAGATCCAAAATGACACAATAGAAAAGTTAGCCTTAATTGATATTTTCAGGACATTACATCCACAAAAATCAAAACATACATTCTTCTCAAGTACACATGGAACATTCTCAAGAATAGATCACATACTGGGGCACAAAGCTAACCTCAACAAATTTAAGAGCATAGAAATTATTTTAAGTAACTTCCTTGACTACAATGGCATGAAACTAGAAATTGACCACAGGAAAAGAAATGAGAAAAAACTAACTACATGGAGACTAAAGAACACACTACTAAAAAATGGATGAGTCAATGAGGAAATCAAGAAGGAAATTTAAAAATACCTCAAGACAAATGATAATGAAGACACAACCACTTAAAATCTATGGGATGCCACAAAAGCAGTGCTTAGAGGGAAATTCATAGCATTACAGGCCTTCAAAAAAGAAGAAAAATTTCAAATCAACAACTTAACCCACCACCTAAATGAATTAGAAAAAGAAGAACAAACAAAACCTAAAGTCAGCAGAAGGAAGGAAATCATAAAGATCATAGAGGAAATCGATAAAATAGAGATTCAAAAAACAATAGAAAAAATCAATCAAACCAAGAGCTGGTTCTTTGAAAAGGTAAACAAAATTGACAAAGCTCTGGCCAGACTCACCCAAAGAGGAGATAAAAAACCCAAATAAACAAATTAAGAAATGAAATTGAGTATGTCAAAAAACACTCACTACAAATAAAAGTCCAGGACCCGATCTTCTACCAAAGATGTGAAGAAGAATTTATATCCATCTTCCTTAAACTTTTTCAAAAGGTTGAAGAAGAAGGAACACTCCCAAAGACCTATGATGCCACCATAACCCTAATACCCAAACCAAAGATACTACCAAAAAAGAAAACTATAGGCCAATATCTTTGATGAATATAGAAGCAAAAATTCTCAACATATTAGCCAACTAAATCTGGCAACATATAAAAAAAGATCATACACCACGACTGAGTTGGATTCATCCCACATTCACAATGATACTTCATATTTAAATCAATCAACATCACTCACAACATTAATAAAAGAAAAGTCAAAATTCACATGATCATTTTAATAGATGCAGAAAAATCTTTTGACAATGTCCAACATCCACTCATGATCAAAACTCTTACCAAACTGGGTATAGAGGGACCATACCCTAACATAATAAAAGTCATTTATGACACACCCACAACAAATATAATACTCAATGGAGAAAAGCTGAAAGCTTTCCCAATAAAATTTGGAAAAAGACAAGGAAGCCCACTCTCATCACTGTTGTTCAACATAGTATCGGAAGTCCTAGGCCCAGCAATCAAACAAAAGAAATAAAAGGTGTCCAGATTGGAAGAGAAGAGGTAAAATTGTCACTGTATGCAGATGACATGATACTACATATAGAAAACCTAAGGACTCAACCCCCAAACTACTTGAACTGATCAACAAATTCAGCAAAGTAGCGGGATAAAAGATTAACATTCAGAAACTAGTCACATTTCTGTATACTAACAATGAAATATTAGAAAACGAATACAAAGATACAATACCTTTTAAAATTGTCCCCAAAAAATCAAATACCTGGGAATATGCCTGATCAAGAAGGTGAAAGATTTATATGCTGAGAACTATAAAACAGTAATAAAGGAAATTAAAGAGGATTCAAAGAAATTAAAGGATATTCCATGCTCCTGGGTTGGAATAAATAATACTGTAAATATGGCCACATTACACAAAGCTATTACAGATTCGATAAAATCTCTATCAAATTACCCATGACACTTTTCACAGAACTAGAACAAACAATCCAAAAATTTATATGGAACCACAAAAGACCCAGAATTGCCAAAGCAATCCTGAGGAACAAAAACCAAGCAGGAGACTTAACTCTCCCAGACTTCAGGCAAGTCCACAGTAATCCAGATCATGTGGTACTGGTCCCAAAACAGACAGATAGACCAATGGAACAGAATAGAGAACCCAGAAACAAACCCAAACACCTACAGTCAATTAATCTTCCATAAAGGAGGCAAAAGTATAAAATGGGAAATGGATGGTCTTTTCAGCAAGTGTTGCTGGGAAAACTGAACAGCTGCATGTAAATCATTGAAACTGGAATACACCATCACACCATGCACAAAATAAATTCATAATGGCTTAAAGATTTTAATGTAAGACAAGACACCATCAATCTCCTAGAAGAGAACATAGGCAAAGCATTCTCTGATATCAACCTTGCAAATGTTTTCTCAGGCCAGTCTCCCAAAATAACAGAAATAAAGGCAAAAATAAACCAATGGGATCTAATCAAATGGGCAAGCTTTTGCACAGTAAAGGAAACCATAAAAAACACAAAAAGGCAACTTACAGAATGGGAGAAAATAATTTCAAATGATACAACTGACAAGTGCTTATATCTAAAATATACAAACAACTTATAAAACTCAATAGCAAAAAAGCCAACAATCCATTGAAAAATGGGCAAAAGAGCTGAAGAGACATTTCTCCAAAGAAGATACACAGATGGCCAACAAGCACATGAGAAAATACTCAACATCACTATTTTTTAGAGAAATGCAGATCAAAACTACTATGAGGTACCACGTCACACCAGTAGGAATGGCTATCATTAATAGGTCCACAAATAACAAATGATGGAGAGGGTGTGGAGAAAAGGGAAACCTCCTACACTTTTGATGGGAATGTAAATTGTTACAGCCACTATAAAAAACAGTATGGAGGTACCTTAGAAAACTAAATATAGAACTACCATATGATCCAGCAATCCCACTGTTGGGCATTTGTCCAGACACAAATTTCCTTGAAAAAGACATGTGCAGCTACATGTTCGTTGCAGCACTATTCACAACAGCCAAGGCAAGGAAACAACCTAAATGTTCATCAACAGATGATTGGATTAGGAAGATATGGTATATATAGGAATACTACACAGTTATAAAAAAGAAGAAAATAATGCCATTTGCAGTAACATGAATTAGACCCTCATACTAAGTGAAGTAAATCAGAAAGAAAAAGACAAATACCATATGATTTCACTTATATCTGGAATCTTATATAGGGCACAAATGAGCCTTTCCACAGAAAAGAAAATCATGGACATGGAGAACAGAGTTGTGGTTTCCAAGAGGAAGGAGATGGAAGTGGGATTTCCTAGGAATTGGGAGTTAATAGATGCAAACTATAGCTTTTGGAATGGATAAGCAATGAGATTCTGTTGTATAGCACTGGGAACTATGGGTCTGGTTACTTGTGATGGAACATGATAATGTGAGAAAAGAATGTATTCATGAAAAAAAATTTTAAAAATACTCAATCAGAACTCCTTCCTGTAACACATGCCTTCTCACATGAAGCAAGCAAACAAAAAACATCTCATCCTTGATTAGATAAACCATTTTCTCTGCTATAAGGAAAGATGGGGTGAGCATCTTCATGTGTATATGAGTTTGAGATGATACCACCCTTGAGCTACCCCTGGTTTTGCTAGCATAATGTATGCGTATTAAGGTATTTATCAACTCTGGAAGATTTTGTCCTGTAGCCCCACTCAAAAACAGTTCCAATTTCCTAAATTCAGTTCTATTATAAATCTTCTTATCTCCACTCCTTCTCTTATCCTACGATATTGATAAGAGGTCAGAGTCAGTAGTAATTGAAATACATCAGAAAGGGTCAAGCAGTGATATAGCATAGGTAGACAACACTCCCTGCTAGGTGGCACTCAGTTTAGAGTGGGCTGTGGTCTAAGGCAAGCCCTCTTGATCAGTTGGAAGCTCAGCTACTTGGAATGGGAGATGGGCGGTACTCTCTCTAATGGAACTTTCCCCAGCTGTCAGTTCCTTAAATAAAATGCTCCCTCAGAGTGATCCTTTGTTTTTAAACCCTTCAGTCCTGTCCATATAATTGACTCATGTTAGACATTCTCATCCTGGCTCAGCTCCACATCACTCAGCTTGTAGAAACTTATACTAGTCTCATAGGAGTTGAAGAAGGGAAAGCACTGCCTCAGTGTAACTAAGTCTTCTTCAAGCTCTGACAAACAGAAGCATTTGAAACAAAAAAGCCAGGAAGAAACATTTTCCCCCCTCTGTCATATTTCTCCCCTGAGGAAATAAATGTGGAAAATCTAGCTGTTGACTGTGGAAAGTGGAAGAAGAAAGAGGTGGAAAAAGTAAATTCAAGGAGGAAGGGTGAAAAAGCAACATTGGTAAATATCTAAAGATATTATCCTTTTAATATATATTTGTATTTGGTTTGCTAATATTTTGTTAAGGATTTTTGCATCTATTTTCATCAGTGATATTGACCTGTAATTTTCTTTTTTTGTGGTATCTTTTTCTTTTGGTATTGGGGTGATGGAGGCCTCATAGAATGAGCTTGAGAGTGCTCCTGCCTCTGCTAATTTTTGGAAGAATTTCAGGTGAACAGGGGTTGACTCTTCTCTGAATGTTTGATAAAATTCACCTCTGAAGCCATCAGATCTTGGACACTTGATTTTTAGAAGTTTTTAAATGACATTTTCAGTTTCAGTACTTATGATTGGTCTATTCATATTTCCCATTTTTTCCTGGTTCAGTCTTGGTTAAGTTGTATGAATCTGACAATTTCTTTTGGATTGCCCATTTTATTGGCATATAGTTGCCAATGGTCATCTCTTATGAACCTTTGTATTTCTCAGCAGTCAGTTGTAATTTCTCCATTTTCGTTTCTGATTTTATTGATTTGAACCCTCTCCATTTTGTTCTTGATGAGTCTTGCTAAAGGTTTATCAATTTTGTCAATCTTTTCAAAGAACTAACTTTGGTTACATTGATTGTTTCTATTGTTTTCTTTGTCTCTATTTCATTTATTACTGCTTTGATATTTATGATTTCTTTCCTTATACTAATTTTGGGCTTTGTCTGTTCTTCCTTTTCTAGTTACTTTAGGTGTAAGGTTAGGTTTTTATTTGTGCTTTTTCTTCTGGCAAGGATTTTTCAGTATCCACAAATCAATCAGTGTGATACACCACATCAACAAATTAAAGAAGAGAAAAACATATGATCATCTCAATATATTCAGAAAAAAACTTTTTACAACATTCAAACACCTGCTTCTGATAAAAACTTTCCAGAAAGTGGGCATAGAGAGAACCTACCTCAATATAGTAAAGTCAGTATATGATAGACACACAGTTAACATCATTCTCAATGGTGAAAAACTGAAAAGATTTCCACTAGGATCAGGAAGAAGAAAAGGATGTCCACTTTCATCACTACTATTCAACATAGTTTTGGAAGTCCTAGCAATGGCAATTGAGAAGAAAAAGGAATAAAAGGAATCCAAATTGGAAAATAAGAAGTAAAATTATCACTGTTTGTAAATGACATGATACTATACTTGGAAAACCCTAAAAACACTACCAGAAAATTCTTAGAACTCATCAACAAATTTGGCAAAGTTGCAGGATATATAATTAATACACAGAAATAAATTGCATTTCTATATACTAATAATGAAAGATCAGAAAAAGAAACCAGAGAAACCATCCTATTTACCATCACATCAAAAAGAATAAAACATCTAGGAATAAACCTACCTGAATGGGCAAAAGACCTATATTCTAAAAACTGTAAGACACTGATGAAAGAGATCAAAGACGACACAAACAGATCAAAAGAACCATGCTCTTGGTTTGGAAGAATCAATATTGTCAAAATGATTATATGACCCAAGGCAACTACAGAGTCAATGTAATCCCAATCAAATTACTGAGGACATTCTTTGCTGAACTAGTACAGAATATTTTAAAATTTGTATGGAAACCAAAAGACCCCAAAAGAATAACAAAAAAATATTGAAAAAGAAAAATGGGAATGGAGGAATCAGGCTCCCTGACTTCAGACAATATTACGAAGCTATTGTTATCAAAAAAATATAGCACTAACACAAAAACAGAAATATAGATCAATGGGAAAGAATATAAGGCCAGAAATAAACCCAAGCACCTATAGTAACTGATCTATGACAAAGGAGGCAAGAACATACAGTGGAATAAAGCTCGTCTCTTCAATAAGTGGTGCTGGGAAAACCAGAAAGCTACATGTAAAAGAATGAAATTAGAACACTCTCTAACACCATACACAAAAATAAATTTAAAATTGATTAAAGACCTAAATATAAGGCCAGAAACTATAAACTCCTAGAGGACAACATAGGCAGAACTTTCTTTGTCTTAAATCACAGCAACATTTTATTTGATCCACCTCCAAGAATAATGACAATAAAAACAAAAATATACCCATGGGACCTAATTAAGCTCAATGCTTTTGCACAACAAAGGAAACCATTAAAAAAACGAAAAGACAACACACAGAATGTGAGAAAATCTTTGCAATTGATGCAGCAGACAAAGGTCTAAACTCCAAACTATATAAACAACTCATACAACCCAACAGCAAAAAGAAAACCCAACTGAAATATGGGCAGAACACCTAAATAGACATTTTTCCAAATAAAACATACAGATGGCCGACGGGTACATGAAAAACTGCTTAACATCACTAACCATTAGAGAAATGCAAATCAAAACTACAATGAGGTACCACTTCACAGTGGTCAGAATGGCCATCATTAGCAAGTATACAAATAACAAATACTGGAGAGGGTGAGGAGAAAAGGGTACTCTTCTTTACTGTTGGGGGGAATGTAAATTGGTACAACCGCTATGGAAAACAGTATGGAGCTACCTCAGAAAACTAAACATAGAACTACCATATGACACAGCAATCCCTCTCCTGGGCATATATTTGGACACAACATTCATTCAAAAAGATACTTGCACACCCTAGTTCATCACAACACTATTCACAATAACCAAGACATGGAAACAACCTAAATGTCAATCAACAGATGAATGGATTAAGAAGATGTTGTACACATACAATGGAATACTATTCAGCCATAAAAAAGAACAAAATAATGTCATTTGTGACAACATAGGTGGAGCTAGAGACTCATGCTAAGTGAAGTTAAGTCAGAAAGAGAAAGACAAATACCATATGATATCACTTATATGTGGAAAATATGGCACTAAAATATGGCACAGATGATCCTGTCTACAAAACTGAAACAGATCATGGACACGGAGAGCAGACTTGTGGATGCCAGGGTGGATGGGGGAGAGAGTGGGATGGACAGAGAGTTTGGAGTTGGTGGATACAAACTGTAGCATTTGGAGTGGATGGCCAATGGGTCTTTACTGTAAGCACAGGGAATTGTGTGTGATTGAGTCGCTCTGCTGTACGATAGAAATTGAAGACATACTGTAAATCAACCATACTTTAATAAAATAAATTTATCCTATTGTACTTTTTATGCCACTAGCTGTATGTAGGTTTGCAGATAAACTCCTATAAGCCCTCTAATTTCTTAAGCAGGAATTTAAGAAACTATGACCAACAGGAGAGAGGTCAAATCTTTCACATAGACTTAAACAATTAATAAGGAAGTGATATCATTACGTCGGTACTTATCAAAAGGAATGACACTGATTCCAGGGAGATGTTTTGTGTTGTTGGTTGTCTTATCTCATTTAATCAGAAAAGACTGGGGCCTTCCCCACCCAAAAATAAATTATCCAGAATTCTGCATGACTTTTAATTGATCAACAGGACATCCAGGTAGTTGAAAATCTTGTTATAATTATCTGAAACCACATAGTCTCTGTTTAGTCTTTTTTGTGTAGTGTTTTATTTAATTTTTCCAGGGATAGACTTATTGAGAGAAGATTATACTTTGCTTAAAAATTTATCATGACTTTTTAACCTTTTGGAAAAGTCATCCCTCCAAGGATAAATGCTGCCAGTTCGCTTTAGACTTAAGTTCAAGCATCTGACTATATCATACATTGTAATCATAACCAAATGGTTCCATATTTAAATATCCATTATTTTATTACAAACCACTTTCATACAAACCACTTTCAAACATATTGTATGGATAGAGAAGAGTCCAGGAAGATCAGATACAAGCTCTCAGTTGCCTTCTCCCAGTAAAGTCACATGGACAGTTCTTAATTCTCCCAGCAATATTATGTGACAACATGTATGAAGTGTTGCCAGTCAGGGAAGCTCACTTAAGCCATGGTGGCCATGGCTTTTATTGAGGATCAATCATTTAGTTATGGAGTATCCACTTGGCTGACCTTATTTATTTAGTCTCCAGGTCCTCCAAGATTAAACTGATACCATGTGGCCCAAAGCCCTTGCCATGCTAAGCATAAACTATCAGGTGGATAAACACACTATCAGGTAAATAAACACACTCTTTTCAGTCATGACATTTCAAGGACTTAGAAATTACCTTCCAGGAGCTAGGATAGGGCCAAACATTTTCAGAATGTTCAGGGTTTGGACCAATCAGGCCTGCTGAGTTAATCCTTTTTGAAAATACCGTGGATTTTATTTCAGAATATTAAAAGAAGTATTACAGAACTTTTTTGTTATAAGAAAAAAATTGGGTCTTCTAGGGTCTATAATCACCGTATTAAACACAGTATGTGACTGAGAGGTGATAAAACAAAACAATATATTCCATCTGCTATTTTTTTCCACCCCCTCTTTCAGCCTCCTTAAACTGGCAGAGTACAATTTTCAAAATGTAAGACTTTGGAGTTAGGTTTCCTGCATAAAAGCCTGGACCTACTATTTACAAAATTATGTGATTCAGGGAAGCGTATTGAAATATTCATGACTCAGTTTCTACATTTGTTAGTAATTAGAGTTTTAAGTGCTCCCGGCAAGACAGTTACCAAAAAATGGTTCTTAGTAAGCATTCAATGTCTGTTAGAATTACTAATATTACCTAGCTTTCCTAGAAATGGGATTACCAGAGTTAGAGAGGAAAGGAAGATTAATGGTCATTTGAAGTTTTGGGTGTGTTGCCCTTTCAGACAGGGTAGGAAACAAACCCCATTATGCCAGAAATCTGTATCCTTCTGATTTTCCACAACCATCCTTCTTGTGCCTTCTTAGTCTCCTTTCCTGCTGTCTATACTTGATCCGTGCCTCACTGTTGGAATCCCCTGGGTCTCAGTCTTTACTTTTCCTTTGATATCTATATTCACTCCCTTGATGATGCATTGGCTTCAAATTCCAATTATATCCAGTTGACTTCAAAATGCATATCATTCGTCTGGACTTCTCTTATATGTACATCTACTCACTCCACAGTTAACGTATTTCAAACTTAAACTTGTCCAAAACTGACTTCTGTCCTTCCGCTTTCACTCTTTCTACATGATTTCCTGTTTTAGGTGAGGGTACCTTAGTCTTTCCAGCTAATTAGGCCAACAGCCGTTTTTTAATCTGCCAGGAAATTTTGGTTTAAGCTTTTATGTTACAAACCAATCCGTTCTCTCCATCTCTAATAGCTATTACCCTGGTGTGAATGGTCATTATTCTCTACCTAGATTATTGCTATAGTGTTTTCACTGTATAGTCTCCATGACTTCATGTAATGCAGTTGGACTCTGAACTTGACACAATATCTGGGCTAATTTTTCCCTGAAACTGTTGGATTTTGTCAATAATCTGCACAGTTTAAAAGTCATCACAGGTACCAAGAAATAAGTTACATCCAACCACAGCTGAAATTTAGGATATTCTGTGTACTCTCATGATAATATTTTATGATGTCACCATAAATAACAAAGCATGCTCATTTCCTGAAACTCCCATAATGACCCCCTAACTTAGAAGGAAGTCAGTCTTCACACAAAGCCCACAGAATCCTATGTGATCTGTCTCCACCTATACTCTGATTTCATCTCTCTTCCTCCATTGCAGCTCAATGGTCAGCTTGCTTTTCTTTGAACATCTAAGGATGCCCCGTTTTAGGATCTTTTTCTGCTATTCCCTCTGGCTGAAACATTCTTCTTTCCATACAGCTCCATGTTTAACTACTTATGCCTTTCTTTTTAAAAGAAAAATTTTTTAAGATTTTTATTTTTTCCATTGTAGTTGATTTATGGTGTTCTGTCAATTTCTACTGTACAGCAAAGTGACACTTTTTTATATACATATATATACATATATATGTATATATTTTTTTCCTCACATTATCCTCCATTATGTTCCATCACAAGTGACTTAGTTCCCTGTGCTGTACAGCAGGATCTCATTGCTTATCCACTCCAAATGCAATAGTTTGCATCTATGAATCCCAAATTCCCTGTCCACCGCATTCTCTCCCCCTTGACAACCACACGTCTGTTCTCCAAGTCCATGAGTTTCTTTTCTGTGGAAAGGTTCATTTATGCAGTATATTAGATTCCAGATATAAGTGATGTCATATGGTATTTGTCTTTCTCTGACTCAACTTCACTGAGTATGAGAGCTTTTTAAGTCTTTGCTTAAAGGTGACCTCCAAATAGCTTACCTGATTAATTTTTTAATTTTACCGCTCTATTTAGAATTACAGCCTACCTTCCTAGCACTTGTGATTCCTCTTAATCTGTTCTTTTTAATACCATTGTCAGATTATGCCATATATAGTTTATCTATTGACTACGTACAGTTTATTGTATGACTCTCTAATGAGAATTATATTACTGTAGCATCACAGATCTTATTATCTTTGTGCTTTTGATCACTGATAAATTTTAAGTCCATAGAAGAATTACTGACATGGAATAACTACTCAGGAGATATTACTTAGTACTTAAACTAAGTACTAAAGAAATTTTCCTCCTTGTTAGAAAATCACTGACATTTATAGTAAAACATATTATTTATATTTGAAACATATGAAAATATATCCAAAGAAAAAAACAATGACAACAAATTGCATTCTCCTGAAATTGTCACAGTTTTATCTTATTTTAAACTTCTATGTATCAAAATATAACTGAGATGGCAGTTATCTCTCTGAACTGCTGTGTACTCATTCTCTTCAGGAGGCAGCTGGTGTTATAAACCAAATCTTTCTTGCAATTTCTTTAAAATTTATAAAGTAGTTTTCTGACATCAGTAACTATTTTTCTGAAATGTCTTTTTTTTTTAGTGCAGTATGTGACATGACTTATTTTGCTAAAGTCTTATTGTTGGACTTTCATGCTTTTTACTTATTCAACACTGTTTGATATAAATATGTGAGGTTTCTTTATTTGCTTTGATTATTTTAATTGATATCTGACCTTATATTGCCTTGTTTATAATGCGTTTCTTTTTAATGGTTTCTTATTATTTTCCTTCCTTTTTATGGTCTTCTGATTTTTGTCTGTTAATTTAGAAGGTGTATTTCATTGTAGTAATATCTACTTTATTATTTTCCTTGAATATTTGCATCTAAGTATTTATTAACAACCTCCATGTATTATAATGTGTCAAAATTGCCTTTCTTCTACCATACGTTCCACATTTCCAGTTTTTATTAATGAAATGTGAAATTTAAGTCTTTGTTATTTTGTATTTTATATCATCTCTTTCATGGTACTTTTACATTGCTTTGTAAGAATTTAATACATTTATTCAATTTTTAAAATAGCCTTGTTTCTTAGTGATTATTCTTTTATACTGTTTCTTATTAAGATCTTTGCTTTTTTGTTCTATTCTCATTTTGTTGAATTACTTTGAATTTTTTTAAATTAAGTCTTTGAAAAACTTAGAGAATGTTGTTCTACTCTCTGATCTTAAAAACAGGATCAGTGAACTTTGTGGACACCTATACCCTGCACCACACCAGGTGTGAGAACGTGCAACTGTTAAAATGTATTTTTTTTAAGGTACGGGTGTTCAGTAATGTAAAAGATAAATCATATATCCAACTATTTTGTGACAAGGTGAACATGGAAATACTTTTAGCCAGAAAGAAAGTGAAAATAATACAACTGTTTTTTATACTTAAATCTTACCACCTCTGTCCTGCTTATGTCCTGCCTGGATGCCTGTTCAAGCATGCTTGCTTGTTTGTGCTGATGTTGTACAATATTATTATGAGAGTACACAAAATCTCTTGCATTTCAGCTGTTGTTGGGTGTAACTTATTTCTTGATACCTGTGATGACTTTTAAACTGACTTTACCAACATTGCCACATTTCCATACATTCAATTACTAAGTCAAGAATGTGAAACAAATATTTTACTATTATCAAGAAGTTTCCATCTTGTGCCAGTATAATGAGAATATATTGCAGTGCTAATTATCACCTTGTTTGAAAGTCATGAAAATAAAGAAGAAATAATATAGAAAAAAGTTTACCTATAAATCAAGGAAACTTTATAACAAAACTTGAAATTTTAAAGCATCTTGTTTCAGATTTTTATCATTATTTTATATGTAGGAAGTAGAATTTCCTTGTTTGGGTCATTTGTTCTAACAAAAATTTGTCCAGAAAAAATATTTATGATATAAAATATTCTAATTTAAACAATTGGAAAATTGAAGAAAATATGAAGGACATTAGATACTTTTGAAATAAATGCTACTGATTACTGAATGCCAATTTCATGGTAAAACTGTTGCTAATAATTATAATTATATATTTACAATTATAATTAAATTATTGAATCACTCACAAGTTAAACTAACATGAACTTGAAATTCACAGTTACTGTATTACTTAGACAACGATGTCTATATTTAAGAAAGCTAATCTATTTCATTGTGAATAGCATCCTTAAAAGAACTATCCCAATGTTTTAATTCATAAGGCAATATTCCCATAAAATTGTGCAAATTTAAAATAGAATCATAAGGACTAGAATGCTTCATGGCCTTTGTAACTGGATCCTTTTGGGTTTATTTAGTAACTTCTGGTGGAAATAGTGATGTATAAATAAATGACAGCTGTCTGTTCATATAAACTAGCTGAATTAAATACCAAAATTTGTTTAAGAAGAGATTGTTAAGTTTTATTGTTGTTGAAGGGACAGCTGGAAATAACTTAAAGGGGTTATCACAATGAATCAAATAAATCAAAGTTAATTTAAAGATCTGTGCTTATGTGTATGACCTCTATATAAATTTGAATTTTAGTGATGATGCAATGGTGAGGATTTGAAATTCCAAAATGCTCTGAACTTGTAAAAAAAGGCATTTTATTTCCCAAAACATTTTTGAAGATGGAATAGGTGTATCATGTAGGAAATGATATTG
This sequence comes from Catagonus wagneri, assembly GCA_004024745.2. Lineage (NCBI taxonomy): Eukaryota > Metazoa > Chordata > Mammalia > Artiodactyla > Tayassuidae > Catagonus > Catagonus wagneri. Next base: position 14,278,064 of record PVHT021183646.1, read on the forward strand.
TTTGTTGAAAACACATTGAATTGAATAACATTATGTGTACACAAAACAATGTTTCAAAAATGTAACTTGGCTAATGACTGAAGTGATTTTCTGAAATTGGCTTTCAGATTCAAATTTTACCTTTACCTTAAAACTTAGATCACAGGAGATTCTGCTTTAAGGATACCAAAGTAAAAATACAGCCATTCCTCACTTTTCAAGAGTAGAAGCATTGAAGAAAAACAAAACCGTTGAGGAGAGTAAAGAATTTATGAAAAAAACAAAAAACCTAACCCAACCAACAAACCAACCAACCAAAAAAAAAAATCAAAACTGATGTATCTAAGTTACTAGATTTATAAATAACAAAACAAAAAATTTAGGTTAAAAATTGTGTGAGACTATTTATAAACTATGTTTTATAATCTGAGAACACTCTGTAATCTCTATTCCACAGCCAATTTTGTATGTCAGTTGTTTGGCCAGCACTGCTACTATCACTATTCTTTCTTTCATTTCCCCCTAGTCTATATGATGACTGAGACTGTTGTGTAAGTGAAAGGAAACATACATATTCGAAGGGAAGTTTGGGCATGAGGGACAGTGGGAGAATGAACGCAGACACAATTCTTGACCTCGGTAGAAGAGAGATTTAAAGAGATCAACACCTATTTATTTTGCTTTTATCACTTTATGCTATAAAATTAAAATTTTATCTGTTTAAATGTCAACTAACCACATTTGATCAATTGATCTGGTTTCGTGATGTGGTATATATAATATGACAGGATGAATGTTAGCTAATGAATTTTTAAATGAACCTCAGTTGCATGGAATTGTGTTAACCATCATAATGTTTGATTTGTAGATAAATTATGTTCTCGCAATGTCTCTTTTAAGTTATTTTTGCTCTGGTGCATATATGCATTTGCTAGTATGAAAAGCATACATGAACTCAAATCTTAAGAACTAGATCATTTGTATTTATTTATTTATTTATTTATTTATTTATTTATTTATTGGTCTTTTTAGGGCTGCACTCAGGCATATGGAAGTTCCCAGGCTAGCGATCCAATCAGAGCTACAGCTGCAGGCCTACACTACAGCTCACAGCAACGCCAGATCTTTAACCCACTGAGCGAAGTCAGGGATCAAACCCTCATGTTCATGGATACTAGTCGGGTTCTTTAACCACTGAGCCACGATGGGAACTTCAAGAACTAGATCATTTCTATTTATTTATACCTATACATTTACTCATCCTTATTCTATTCCTCTAGCTCTCACTTCCAAAAAATCATTCTATAGATTTTTTTTTGTAGCAGCTTTATTGGGATGTAATTTATATACATTTCCTTTAAAGTGTATAAGTACATGGTTTTTAGTGTATTCGCATAGTTGTAAAACCACAATAAATTTTAAAATATTGTCATCACTACCCTAATAATCCTGTCCCCTTTGCATTCACCTTCAGTCTCTTCATCCTAGACAGACCTATGCAATCACTAATCTAACTTTCTATCTCAATGGATTTGCCTACTATGCACCTTCATTATAAATAGAATCATAAACTGTCTTTTGTGATTGACTTCTTTCAGTTAGCATGTTTCCAAGGTTCACCATGTTGCAGTATGTACTGGTACGTTATTATTTCTTACAAAATAACTTTCCATATGTGGGTATATCACATTTTACTTTCCTATTCACCAGTTGATGGGTCTTTGAATTGTTCCCTCTTTTTTGCTTATTATGAATAATGCTGCTATGAACATTCATGTACAAGTATTTTTGTGGACATATGTTTTTATTTCATCTTGGTATATATTTTGGTGTGGAATTTCTAGGTTATGTGGTATTTTATGAATAAAATTTTGAGGAATTGCTAGACAGTTTTCCAAAGTGTCTGCACCATTTTACATTCCTACCAACTTTCAATGGGGAATACACTTTTTATACATTCTTTATAGATTTTTTCAACTGTTGTAATTCTCTGTCTTATAGACATTTTAGTGGATGTGAAGTGGTATCTCATGGTTTCAATTTCCATTTCCCTAATGACTGATGATGCTGAACATCTTTTCCAGTGTTCATTGGCCATTTGTATATCTTTTGGGAGACATGTCTTTTCAGATCCTTGCTTATTTAAAACAACTGTGTTCTTGGTTTTTAATATTGAGTTATAAGAGTTCTTTTTATATCTAGAAACAAATTCTTTATAAGATAAATAACTGGCATACAGTTTCTTACATTTAGTAGACTGCCCTTTAACTATCTTGATGGTATCTTCTGAAGCATAAAAAGGTTTAATGAAGTTTAATTTATCTGTCATTTCCTTGATTGCTAGTGCTTTTGGTTTCATATGCAAGAAACCATTGTCAGATCCAAGGTCAAGATTTACCCCTATATTTTCTTGTAGGAGTTTTATTGTTTTAGCTGTTACATTTAAGTATTTGATCCACTTTGAGTTAATTTTTTTATGATGTGTGAACTTCTCCAAGTAAACTTCATTTATTTGGCTGTAGACGTTCGTTTGTCCCAGTACTATTTGTTGAAAACTATTTTTTCCTCATTGAATTGTTCTGGAACCTTTTCAAAAGTCTGTTGATCATAAATGTGTGTTGATTTCTGGACTCTAAATTGTGTCTCATTGATCTATGTGTAGATCAGTTATCACAATTATCACAATTTTAATTGCATTGCTTTTTAAAATTAGTTTATAGTGCTTTTTTTTGCAATGATACAACCTTCTTTCAAGATTAAAAAAATTATATAAAGGTGTATACATAAATTCTTTAGCTTTAGGGTTTCCAGTCAACATGTTATTACTAAGATTTATCTATGTTGTAAGTAACAATAATTCAGTTATTCTACTATTGTGTATCATTTTGTTGTTGGATATACCATACATTTTACATTCAGCACTTTTCTATAGGTAGGCAGGTTATTTCCTGTTTTTCTCTCCACTATTTTGTAGTGTTTCTATGGAAATTATTGTATTTCTCAACTAATCATCATGAGTGAAGTTTTCTTTCAGTATACACCTGGGAGTGGAATTGCTCCATCCTAGATATGTGTTTAATGGATACTTTCAAACTGTTTATTATTCTCCTATCAGATATATTAGAAATTCTGTTGGTCTATTTGTTTTCAGAGTTGGGATTGTGAGACTTTTTGAGTTTGGATTAATGCATTTGATATATTATTCATTACAAGCTTTATTTTCATTTCCTTGATTAATGAGATGGAGCATCTCTATATGCTTATTGTCCATATATATTTCCTCTTCCATAAAATACCTTTTACTATTTCCATGCTTTTGTCCATTTTAAATTGGGTTATTTAAGTTCCTATGATTGATTTGTAGGATTTATTTATACAATTTGCTACTAATTCTTTGTTAATCATATGTGTTATAAATATCTTATCCATAATTTGGAACTTGAATTTGCAATTTTTAAAGGTAATTTTTTATAATTACCAATTATTTGTTTTTTTAAGTTGAGGTGTAAATTGCATGTATTATATTAGTTTCAGATGTACAACATAATGATTTGATACTGCAAAATGATCACCACAATAAGTCTAGTTAATGCCTATCACTACACATGGAATTTGTTTTACTTGTATTGAGAATTTTTAAGATTTATTCTCTTAGCCACTTTCAAATATGCAATATAACATTAACTATAGTCACCGTGCTGCACATTGCATATCCTTGACATATTAACTTTTTAACTGGACATTTAATATATCTTTTGACTTCCTTTTCCATTTTGACACCACTTCACTACTACCCCCTACCCACTCCAATACTTGTAACAACTACCAATCTGTTCGCTATATCTATGAGCTTGGTTATTATTGTTTAATTACCATACGTAAGTGAGATCATGTAGTATCACGTAATGTAACACCTACGAAGTCCAGTCATGTTGTCACAAATGGCAAGATTTCCTTCTTTTTCATGGCTGAATTATGCTGTATGTATATTTGCATATATATACACACAAACACACACATATATATATATTCTTTATCCACTCATCTGTTGATGGACACAAGGTTATTTCCAGATCTTGGCTCTTGTAAATAATGCTGCAATGAACGTGGGGATGCATGGATATTTTCAAACTAATATTTTTGTTTTCTTTGGATAAAAACACAGAAGTGGAATTTCTGGATCATATGGTAGTTATATTTTTAAGTTTTTGAGGAATCTTTATACTGTTTTCCATAATAGCTGTACCAATTTACATTCCCACCAGCAGTGCATGTGTGCCCTTTTCTCCACATTCTAGTCAACACTTCTCATTTGTTTTCTTTTTGATAATAACTGTTTTAACAGATGGGAGGTTATATCTCACTGTGGATTTGATTTGCATTTCTCTGATGATTAGTGACTTTGAATGTCTTTTCATGTCCTTTATGGAAAATTGTCCATTCAGGTCCATTGTCAATTTTTATTTTTTTCTTTTGTAAACTTTTTTTCTTTGAATGATTTTTATATTTCCATTACAGCTGGTTTACAGTGTTCTGTCAATTTTCTACAGAACAAAGTACAGCAAAGTGAGCCAGTCACACATACATATATACATTCTTTTTCTCATATTATCTTCCATCCTGCTCCATCATAAGTGACTAGACATAGTTTCTAGTGCTATACAGCAGGACTCTGCCAGTTTTTAAATTGGGTTGTTTGTCTTTTGCTATTGAACTGTAGGAGTTCTCTATATATAACCCTTTATCAGATATATGATTTGCAAATATTTTCTCCCATTCAGTAGGCTGGCTTTTCACTTTGTTTCTGATTTCCTTTGTTGTGCAGAGGCTTTTGTTTGATGTAGTCACACTTGTTTATTTTTGCTTTGGTTGCCATTGCTTTTGGCATCAGATTACTTAATGTTATTACATTGGTCTTCTGTTTTAATGTTGAGCATATTTTGTGTCTTAAGAAGTCATTCCTTCTTTCTAAATCGTTTATACTCTACAGTAGAATTTAAAGTTTTTCTTTGACTTTTAATGTCACTTAAAGTTGAATTTAGTATGTGGGCTGAAAAGAGAATTGGTATTAGGTCTTCCAGAAACTCTCCATTTAAGATTTATATTGGGGTCTAATGAGTTTGAACTAAACTTTTATGTATGATATGAGACAGGAGTCAAACCATTTATTTTCAATGTATTTGCAATTGTTCCAAGTACTGTTCCTTTTACCTTTAAGACTCATTTAGGGCTTTTGTGTAAGGATGTGGGATGTATAGAGATGCATTTCTAGGGGTGGATCTGAAAGCACTAAGTAATAGAGAGTGACAGCTATGAGAATCTGGAAGTTTCTAAACCAGTCAGTAAGATTTATAAAATGCAGATAAAAGGCTTCACAGCCTAGATTGGAATAGTGTCAATGGAAAAATAATTGAAGTGAGTTATCATTACCACTAGTCTATGCTCCTTCTCTTCTCTTCTTTGCACTTTTAACATATCTGAAGGGAGTTCCTTCTTTTTAGCAAATTGATATGCATATATTCCTATATTATGGCTCTTCATGGGATTTAGGTATTAATGATAAGGATGATGTTGGTGACAAAATCTAGTACCAAATACTTGCCTAAGTGGTTTACATGTGATAAAAATGACACATACATTAACTAATTGGTAGATTAGGCAGATACAACAGATCTCAACGTATAGATGAGAAAATGTCAATAAAGTTTACATTTCTTTCATCTTGGTAATTTACTTAAAGAGGTAAAAAAAAGTTAGTAAGATTTCCATTGCATGCTTAGAGTGTTATACTGAAAAAGCATTGGTTTGCTTGTACATGGAGTTTGAGGACCAAAAATCTAGGTTAGAGGAGTTCCCGTCGTGGCTCAGTGGTTAACAAATACAACTAGGAACCATGGGGTTGTGGGTTCGATCCCTGAGGTTGCTCAGTGGGTTAAGGATCCGGCGTTGCCATGAGCTGTGGTGTAGGTTGCAGACGCAGCTCGGATCCCACGTTGCTGTGGCTGTGGCGGAGGCCGGCGGCTACAGCTCCTGTTAGACCCCTAGCCTGGGAACCTCCATATGCTGCAAGGTGCAGCCCTAGATAAAGCAAAAAGACAAAAAAAAATCTAGGTTTGAGGCCCAGAACCATCATCTACTACATGACCTTGAACTTTCATTTAACCTCTCTTGACCACAATCACTATCTCTGTGATTTGGGAGTTGTAAACCACACATGCCTTTGGGAAGGAATAAGAGGAAGCAAGTGTGAAAATATTTTTAAACTGTATAAATATTAACTTTTATAGTTCATGACATGTAGGGAAAATAAAACAGGCTTTGGGAATGAGTTTACCATGTGTTCTACAAAGCTGTGCTCTGCAATTAAAAAAGAAATCTTCACTTTGATTCTTGATTCTAGTGTTTAATTACTGCTTCAGGTTAAGGAACCTCTATAGCTTTCAACATCCTTCTCTCTTGTATTCACTAATTTATGGTGGTTAGATTCATGTGCTCCTAAAGGCACCATTTACATAGACGAGTGCTAGCAATGCCTCCAGGAGTTGTGTAGTTTGGTTGCCTGTTTGTATCTTGTCTCAATATGATTGCTATCTATTAGTTCTTTTACTTTCTGGTATAAGTTCCTGTCACTGACTCAAATCTAGTTTCCCATTTAAGGTACAATTTTCAGTCATATATGTCCTGAAAATTATATATATATATATAAAAACAAGCAAACAACAATTTTGCTCATGAAAATGCACATGAGCTAAACAATTAGACTCATTAAGTTCATTCACAGTTGAAACTGGTTTCATTCATATAATTTATACTTGTATGTGGAACTTTGGATGATACTTTTTCATTTAAAGAAAAAATGAGTTTAAAAAAAAGGAAAACTCTTTGTGGTAAGTGAACTATCTGTGGTTAATGTTCAGATTTTTGGTTTTATTTTCTGCAGCCATTAATGAATAAATCTTCTTTTTGTTCTGTATTATTTTATGAGATTGGATAAATTTGAAACCATTCAAACCTAGCACAAAATTTGGTTTAAAAATAAACAATGGCTTATCCATGAATTGAGTGCCTCAAAATTCTTTCAAATACACTGGTAGTGGCAGCACAAAATGATCTAGAACATCGTCAAGATAATAACTCATGCTATTTAAGATAAAAGATGGTAAATTCTGATAATGCTTTGCTTCATATTTCTCACATATATTTCATTATGTGTATGTTTCATTCATATAGACTTGCCTTTACAGATTGTAACCTAATATTACATGCCCTCTGCTTTGTAGAATGGAAATCAGTTTCAGATGTGGGCATATGAAAAATACATCTGCATTTTAAACACTGGAATAAAAATTTCTAAAAGTTAATAAGGAAGACAATTCCAACTGAAGAATAGGAAAAGCCTTAAGCAATAAAATTCAATTTTCCAATCTCTCTCTCTCTCTCTAAATGATTAATATCACTGGATAAGAAAGAAGTACAATTAAAATATTGATGAAATATCATTTTTGTGTTCAAATTGGCAAAGATTCAAATAATAACAATGCCAAGTATTGACTAGAGTAACTAGAAACTCTCATATATTGTCAGTGGAAGCAAGTTTTAAATCAATGTAATTATACACTTCCTGGGAGATATTTGGAAACACTAACACAAAATCTTTGAGTCGTTTTTAGACTAATTTTTTTAGAAGCAACTTAGATACATTCATGCTCCTCGTACTTTTTGGATGTGAGGACTTAAGCAAGACCAGATAAGTCATTATCCTGCATTCTATACAGAGGCATAGACTTATTTGCTTCTTCGTACGCATTGTATTTTTTCCTTGACAATGGCTCTAGGTACAGAACATCAAGATTTTCAACGATTATGATTTACTTTGTCAGTGCTGTGTTGATTGCCTAAAACTAGTTGCTACATTCCTTAGGAAAGTATTTTTGAAAATCTGAGGTAAAACAGAAACAAAATAACTGGTATACTCCAGCTACTGGATTACCTGTTAAGGTATCTGTAGGGACTTTTTGCAAATGAAACAAATGTAGCTAATATATGTAAATGACATTTACCTCCTTTAACACTTGAGTAATGATTCCTTAATGAAAGTAATCCTATAGAAGTGAATAATTTAAAAAAGATATGTATAAAGTGAAATTTTTAAGATACATTCGGTAGCCTGAGTTACTGAATTATTGATAAATAAATTGCTCTGCTCTCTAATGAGTGCCAAAATTAATGACTATTAAAGAACGATTTAGAAGCATAAAGGTTTTAAAGTAAAATCTGAAAAAGACATTTTCTTCAAAGACAAGAAAAGTAATTTATAATCACTTTATTTTTCAAAATACATATGAAACAGTAAAATTATATTTCAAGTGCTTTTCCATTTTCTTTTACAAAAGTAATCATAAATTTGACACTTCATAACATCTTTGAGGTTTCATTGTTACATAATTCATCTAAACCTGACAAATATGTTCACATATTTTAAAGACATTGTAAAAATACTGAAATATATAACACCTTTTAAAGGTGGTTGCAAAACGTTTTTCTAAGTAATACAATTATACACTGTCAAGTTTCACTAATGGCTGGTCACCATGTAGAAAAGCAAGAAACATAAATTTCAAAAGATTTTAAAATTTCTGTTCTATAATATGGAAGTCAAAGATATTGATTTGAACAATGGCTACATATTACATCACAAACTTCAGTTAAAAAGCCACCATATGAACAATAACTGAGGGATACAAAAAAAGATCAAATACAATAGATCCAAATTATTCAATGTCGTGTATGAAATGAAGATTTATCACAGTTTCTGCCAGTTTGGAATAATCTGCAAGTGTCCTAGACAATTCAATAGTGTTTTACAATGTGAGAAATTTCTTTTATATTTTTACTTCTTCACTCTTCAATGGATATCTCACTGCATGTATTCCATAATTTATATTTTGCCCATGAACCCAACCATTTCTCCCATTTGGGAGGGTCAATAAAAAAGGTAATGCAGGAGTTCCTGCTGTGACACAGTTGGTTAAGAATCTGACTGCAGTGGCTTAGGTCACTGTGCTGCAGAGGCACAGGTTAGATCCCTGGCCCAGAGTAGGTGGTTAAAGGATCTGGCATTGCTACAAGTGAGTCCTAGGTCTCAGCTGTGGTTTGGATTCAGTCCCTGGTTCAGGAACTTCCATATGCCATGGGTGAAGCCAAAAAAAAAAATGCAAATGACATAAACTTGGGTTGGATTTTTTGTTTATTAAAATTATAAATGCATATGTTTTGTGTGTTACAATTAGTCTACCTGCTCCTTTCTTATGCAGCGATGGAATTTATGAAACTATTTACATTGGGATTACTGTAGTTTTAAATGAAAAACAAAAGCATATAATAAAATCCACAACATGGCTAGATCTGTATACATATATAAATGTAATAAACCATGCAATTTTAAAAGAGTATAATTTTACAGCTGGTTTGTACAGAAACCTTAGGGATTATAGGGGTTTTTCTAGTTCACAAACTTTATCCTACAGCAAAGCCATAGTCAAACATAATTCCCTGTATTGATGCTCAGATTGGGAAAACAATAAAAAATAAATCTGAAAAAATAACAAAAACAAAAATCCAATGCATTAATCTTCAAACATTGGGATTTACTTTATTATTATTATTATTATTATTATTATTTTTTGCTTTTCAGGGCCACACCTGTGGCATATGGAGGTTTCCAGGAGTTGAAAGTTGAATCAGAGCTGCAGCTGGCAGCCTGCACCACAGCCGCAGCAACACAGAATCTGAGCTATGTCTGTGACCTACACTGGAGCTCACAGCAATGCCGAATACTTAATCACTGAGGCCAGAGATCGAACCCACATCCTCATGGATACTAGCCAAGTTCATTACTGCTGAGCCACAATAGGAACTCCTCTTAACAATCTTTGACTCATTCCTATAATATGTATTGTTATTCAATAAATTATTTTTGAGGAAACAAAAACATGAAAAGATGAAATCAAATAATTGAACTCCACCACCCTGTACAGTAAAAGCAAATCAGAACAAAGTTTCTGAAGATAATGGCCTATTTTTAGTCTTTTATGACAAAAATCAGACATGGTTTTCTCTTTGGAGAGGGTATTCATTACCCAAGTGAGCTTAGAAGAACTTATTGTCAGTTTGAGATGAAAACATTTCCATATAAATACTATCTCAAACTTTATAGATCCATTAATACCAAGTTATTTCAGAACAGATATTTCAGAATAGATAAAAATAGTCATTTCTCCTTTTAGGAGTATATTTCAATTGTTTCAAGCATGAAAAAGCCTATCTTTTCCCTTAAATATCTTCTACTTATCTTTTCAATCACCATATCTAATTTCCAAAATGTTTGCACAATCCTTAAGTCCCACCTCAGTCCTTAAGTTAGTACTTTCTTTTAAAGTCTCTATAAGTGAAACTACCACACGATCAAGTCAAACCTTGGTTACCAATCTTCATGATGAACATGGTGGAAATAAAAAGTTTTTTACTGTGATGAGAAAACACTTAAACTGAATATTTATTAATTGCCACTGTTCAAATACATATCTTTTTCCTTAACTGTTATTTAAAGATGATAAGTATTACCAATACATCTTTTATCAAATTACTATTTACTTTAACATAAGACTGAGAAAATGTAGGAAGTCTTTTAATAGAAAATTCTTGCCTTAAAGAGTATCACTGATTAACTTATCGGAAACATTTAGTTTAATTAGCTGTCTTTCCCATGTAAAATATAAACTCAATATTTTATTTAAAATAATGGGTCTTAATAGGTTCAGAAGAATCATATCCTGAGCCATGTCATTGAATAATTATTAAAACCCGTGTCATGGGATTTTTTAACAGTTAGAGGATTTATTTTCCCCTAAAAGTTAAAATACAAAGGTGGCTTTTGATTTTGCATTCAATGTCTTTATATCCATATGCTTTAACATCTGTGTTTAACTATTTTGTTGTACAGATTCTTAAATTATTTTACTTTCCATGCTTTTGTATCATTCCTTATTGCCAACAATATATTCTTAGTCTATAAACCTTAAAAGTTTAAATCAATTAAAGTACATCAAAACAACCAGAGCTACTTCAAGAACAGATTTAGCGGAGGATGAATGATTTTTTTAAATCCTGAATAACTCTAGTTTTCTTCCTTCTTTTCAAAAATTATGAGATAATTAAATTTCTTGGTCATAATTGCAACTCGGGTGGCAAAAAAAAAAAAATCATATGGTACTCCACACCATGAAAATATATCTGAGATAATAGAAAGTATTCTTTTGAAAGAGCTGAAGAAATAACTATGTATTCAATGTTAAGGTTTTGCGTGCCTTTATTTGCAATAGTCTCTGGCTCTTTTGATAACTCATGCTGAAATAATTTCTATTTTGTTTCATGGATAGTAAAAAATGTTGAGAAAGAAGTGAAAGTTTGGTTTTCATTTTTGAAGAAATTAATCATTAAGTGAAAGCCTTAAGAAATTGATAGTTCTTTGAGTTTGTAAAGTTTTAAAATAATAAATATTACAAGAGAAAATACAGATGGAATTGTCAATTAAATATTAAAACTAAATAGGTTCAAATATATTTTTCTTTTACCTAAAACCTGAGTCGGTATTGATCAGTTGTGATCTCCCTGCAGTAACTAGAACATGCACACACTCCCAAAAACTGCATAAGAAAGTGGGTGCTTGGTTCTGTGCTTCCATCTCTAATTCCCTGGCACTAGTCCTGATGATATTTTTAACCGAACTGTGAATGTATTAACATCATAAGTTTTATATGTAAAGTGTCAGAAACAGGGCTGGCCTGATAAAAATATTTAATTGCCAAGAAAAATATTAAGAAACTAGTGTAAAAATAGCATCAACTATTCATATTTTTTGTGAGAAGACTATATACTTCACAAATATTAATGCTTTTTCACATTTGATTTCCTCATTCCCCTGATTACTTAGTGAATCAGGTAAAATAAATAAATCAGTAAACAAACTAAAAAACAAAACCAAGAAGAACATCAGTATTGTTATGCTAACTAATCAACACTTGTTCCTTTTTCTTAATTTATGTTTGGCAAGTCCTTGAATAAGTCCCTGAAATTAGGTATTCTTATATACCTAAGCTGCAACATCACAATGTGTCAGTGCTGCCATTAAAATGTTGTGTTCCACAAAAAATTATGGAGGATAATCTGTAACATCAAATCTTATTTTACATACTGAAATGAAAAGCATTCCATCTTCAACTACAAGTGGAAAGAGTGGTAAAAAATGGTAGGATTACATTTTTATAGTGTGAACTACCATTTTAAATGATGCATGAAATTTGAGTTGTGGGTTTTCCCTTATCTTTCAAAGATAAACCACTATTCAGGCATGATGAGTTTATTCTAATCCCTGGGAAAGTTTTTGTAAAAATTACCTTATACACTTATTTTAATTTATAATAGCCATATTAAACTCTCCTGTTGGCTGATTGTTTCCATGTTTTCACCATAAGCATTGACATTTTCTCCATAAGAGGCAATAAAAACATAAATAAAAAGTCCTTGAAATATATTTTCAGGTGAAAATAATTATTACACTCATGTAGGAAATACAGTTGTGTAATTAAGTGTAAGCTGCAGCTATACCTACAAACAATTGTCTCCAAGTGTCATTTTGTTAAAAGTCTTCCCATTTGACAATTTTACTTCCCAGTAAAACAAAGAATTACAAAACAAGTGTCATCTTCAGTCATCCTGTCTATAACAAATGGTTCGTTTAGGCTTGGCAAAGTAACCAGGTATATTCAAACTGGTTTCTTCAATTATTTTCAGTTAGAAAATGTTAATCAAGAATACTTGTTTTCATTAAGACAGCACAAGCATTTATGAAAAAATTTAGGGAATTGCGTTTGCCTTTAAAATTATAATGTGTAAAATGGTTATATCTAAACTAAGTAATATCATCATATGAGAGATGCCAATATAAAAAAGAATTTCAAGATTTTTAAAACTTTTTATTTTTTAATATTTAGAAATAAAAGATTTTATTAAAATCAAAATTTTGTAAGGCTGATTTATAGTTTCTCATTCTGACATGCATGATTTATAGTTTAAGTATAGATTTTCTTGCCTTTTCAATTTGTTTGGGGGGTTCTTTTAAACTTCTATTTTCGGATAAGCTTGAAATAGGCACCATCCATCATACACATCTCAAAAGTAAGCTTGGGGATCATTCAATATAGATACCTTAATAGGGACCAGAAATGAAAAAATAAGAAGTTGACATGATTTAAAGGAACGTTATGTCATGTAAAAACATTTGCATAGTTTTTACGACTTGGCCTGATCCTTGATCCTCATGAAAAAAATGTCTTTCACTAAAGACTGTGGATCTGGGTCTTTAAATTGTTTATTTTTACTAAAGGTTGAAATTGTATTATTTATGGTATAGTTCTATTAATTTTCTGAAAAATAAGTCATCCTTTCTTTAAGAAAATACCTACTTCTAAGGATCAGCTTCTGATTAGGTTTAAAAGTCACCATTACTGTGTAAAATCCAAACAACAATGAGCACAGACATTTATTGTACCTTTGGTGTCTGTTAGTATGTCTCTCAGAAATACAGGATCTATGTGATAGCTTTATGTCACAAAATAAACATGTCACAGTACTTGAGAACCTTATGAATACTTATGAGTTCTAATTCTATTCACTTAGGAATACTAATGCTACATTTGAGATTAAGAGTAATGAACTTTTAAAATATAGTTAAAACAGTGCTACAGATGTTTGAACTAATGTAACTTTAAGACAGTATAAAATAGTAGCCCAAATGGCTCAATCTCCATTTTCCAGCTACTAAATATTACTTCTTAAATTTATACTCAGAGAGGTTCTTTACATTACAGTTTTTTCTCTATATCTTAAAAAACAAGTTTGAAAGAAAAAGTCAAGTTTAGCAGAGCCAAACTTTACCAAGAAAAGAGAATGAAAGAACATATTACCAGATAAATAATATGAATTTGATTATGCAAGGATATAATACTCTGTGAGTAAAGTTCACAATTTTCAGTAAAGTTTATATAGAACCATGTGCACAACTAGAAATGAACATAATTTTAACAAAGTCAAAAATCATACAGATGTCACACATGCTACTTTATACAATAGCAGCATTAACTGTTTAATCTGAGATCAGTACGGATTATTTTCAAAAGCTATTTCTTTGCTTATGCAAAGAATTTACAGCTTATTAAAATGCTCTCTATGCTAATAGGCATATGATGAGAAGAATAAAATGCTTTATGTAAGTAAGGACCATTTATATTCAAGTAAAATATATCAAGATGCCCAAAGTGAATAAATAGACCAAAAAAAAAGTAAATAAAAATTGCACATCCAGTTTGTTCATTATCAGGTTACATTTTAAATGATGAAATCAAAGCTTCCACTTATTTTTTTTTCTGATCTGATGAGTACAAGGTCCTGTGTCCTTATTATGGTGTGGAAGGTGGTTTAGGAGATGGACAGGATCCTTGACTATCAAAGCTAGTCGCCCGGCCAGGTAGCTGAAAGATAATAATTTCATAATGTTATGATCTAGTATAAAAAAACAATAAAGTGGGTAATCGTTACCTTTTAACAGTGAATATTCATCCGTGATATGCAAGTCTCTGAAGAGGTTACATAATTCCTCCTGTTTCAGAACTCACTGTCTCACGTAGCATGAGGGGACACAAACATCTCACAAAGATGTAGGCAGAGCATGGGACACAGATGGTAGGCAGAGCAGCTCTGCAGACAGCTCTTCATGACTTCGGAGTAATTTTACATTCTGTGACAGCTTTTAGTGCTTAATGTAAAATAATTAATGATTTACCGGAGTCAGGGGCAATTGCTGGGTAAGATCAAGAGGGTTCAAGAGACACATGAGATGGCATCAAATTGCTCTAAGGTAGGAGGTGATTTTTATAGGGGCAGTTAATGATATGAGAGGGACTGAGTTTGGAAGATGGGAGCCTCAAGTGATAAAGAATAATTTCATACAGTCCCTAAATGTATGTATTTTAAAATTTAATTGTAACAGAATAAAATTTTCTACCTAGGTAGGAGTAGCCAGATTTTCCAAATGATGTTTTAGTGTCTGTCCTACCAACTTATTCAGATCTCGCATATTTTATTCCCTTTTCATTTTAATCCCTGCTCTGTCTTTTACAATTTCCATTAAATGGTGAAGTGAGGTAAAAAAAGGATGAAGTGAGGCAAAGATTTGGAACACTAATAAAAATAAGCAGATATCTATGTTGACAGTTCACTACTGTTGTCCAGTGTTCATTGAATTTTCCTTATAATGTTCTGAGTAACACAGCCAAGGCAACATTTTGGTGACTAAGCCGAGCTTAGAACCAGGGCTCATTAACATTTAGTTAATTACACTGATTTGTCTCTCCTATTCAACGCAGTGCCTGACAGAAGAAGAAGCAGAATCTTATCCATGGGAAGATGGTAATGTATCACTCACTTACTATGTGGTAATTAACTTCTTTCTTATTGAATTGAATATCCTCTACCTCTCATCTTTTTATTAACCAGTTTTACCTCTCAATTAATCAGGTCATATACATGACTGACTTTGTGACTCTTCAAGAGACTCCAGCAATTGTCTCTTGGAGTTCCCGTCATGGCTCAGCGGTTAACGAATCCGACTAAGAACCATGAGGTTGCAGGTTCGATCCCTGACCTTGCTCAGTGGGTTAAGGATCTGGCGTTGCCGTGAGCTGTGGTGTAGGTCACAGACGCGGCTCAGATCCCGCGTTGCTGTGGCTGTGGCAAAGGCCGGCGGCTACCGCTCCTGTTGACCCCTAGCCTGGGAACCTCCATATGCTGTGGGTGTGGCCCTAGATAAGGCAAAAAGACAAAAAAAAAAAAGACTCCAGCAATTGTCTCTGGGAAAGAAAGTCACTCCATCAAGCAACAGTGTATTGAGCAGACTGACAACTGACTTTGTGGCTAAAAATCCCAGTAGAGGGAGTACTCGTGGTGGCACCGCAGAAACGAATCTGACTAGTATCCATGAGGTTGTGGGTTCAATCCCTGGCTTTGCTCCGTGGGTCGGGGATCCGCATTGCCTTGAGCTGTGATGTAGGCCGCAGATGCAGCTTGAATCCCGCTCTGCTATGGCCGTGGCATAGGCTGGCAGCTGTAGCTCTGATTCGACCCCTAGCCTTGGAACTTCCAAATGCTGTGGGTGCAGCCCTAAAAAAGCAAAAAATAAAAAAATTAAAAATCCTAATAGAAAAATTGGTATTGATACTTCTGGTTAATACAACTATTAATATTAATTATAATTAGAGTAAACATTGTGCCATACTCTGTACTATGCATATACTATTCAGCACTTTCTTTAGTTTTACTCTATGTGTTTACTGCTATTAGAAAGCAATAGAAGAAACTTAGGTTAAAGTCCTGCCCAAGGTTCTTTAACATCTAGTCACATAGTAGAGACAGGCTCTCAACTCAGGCAAGCTGATGTCTCGATGTTTTAAAAATCTGTGAGCCCTTAAATTTCCTGATCAGGAAGTTACACAGATGAATTGAATTAGGTCTAGTACCTCTATTTAGAGATTCTGGGAAATTTTGGGTGAGGTGGCTGTTCTCATAAACATGAAGCATCAAAATTCTGATTCCAGTTAGTGATAAATTTACTCGCTCGCTCCACCACTCAGTGATGTAAGTTTGCAGTCTATGCAAAGAAAATAATGCACTTGGAGTTTTTATGGGCTTGCTATAAAGGAATATCAAACTCAGGAAGTTAGGTTATTTTTAAAAACCAACAAGGCACATGGAACTTTGCATACTGGATGGTAGAGTCAATTAGAGATTCTTAGTTCTTTAGCTCTTTCAAAGCAAGAGCAATGTCTGCTCAAAAAAAAAAAAAAGGTGAATATATAAAACGTCAGAGAAGTGTTGACAGATGAATAATATTTAAGCAAGAGATAAAGAAGATAGTAGATATCAGGGAGTCCCAGGGCTTACCTCCAGCAAGGGGTGCCAATGTGTTATTGGTTTTCGGTGATAGGCCAGCATTTCATTCCAGTGGTCTCGCCCAAGACCCTCAGCATCCAGTCCTGTTCTACACACTCCTATGACCTCATTGTGTCCTACCCTATAATTTGGAGAATATTCTACTTTCACTCTAACGTTCAATGATAAACAGAGTTTCATACACATTAGCAGAATTTTAAATATATGATTAAAACACAGACTTTGTGATGGGTTCTAGATAAGTTTACATATAAAACTACTTCAAGTCAAATAAAAAATCTTAAGTAAGTGAAAATTTACTAAACAGGATCAACATTTAAACATTCGTAAAAGGAGCACACAAACCATCTTAGTGCTCTATAACTTGAGCACATTTCACAATAATAAGGATAGTGTGAAGAGAAATGGTAGCTTGTCCTTACCTATGTGATGAGCTTTTTTTCTTGGAAGCAGATCTATTAACTTTTAAATGTTGTAAATCAAATCTCATTATTTTCGCAAGGCTTAATGTTTTATAATGATGTCTAGATGTTGCACCAAGGGTTCAATACCAATTTTGATATTATAAATGACCATAATTAATTGACTAAATGATATGTCAGTGAATGTTACTATTTGTACAACAATTAAGCAGGGCAGGGCTACGTTCAGCCCACGGCATTTGACTTATTATTGGTTAGCATGAGAGCATACTGAACAACACTTTTATTTCCTATTCATGTCTTGTTTTCATGGCAACAAATCAAAACAATAATGATAATTAATATTTTTTGAGAGCTTATTATGTGCCAGACACTGTTCTGAGTAATTTAAATGTACTGACTCACTTAAACCTCACACCATGATCGTGAATATCATTGTCATCATCTCATTTTACAGACAAAGAAACTAAACACCCAGAAGTTAAGGGACCTGCCTGGCTTCATACATTTAGAGGGAAAGGCGGAACTTGAGTCAAGACAATGGATTCAAGAATGAATGAACTTCCTGTGTCAGGAGTAAAACCAGGAAAATTATCTTGTGTTTCGATTATTTAACTGTCATTACCATGGCATTTCATGGATTTTTAAACGCTAGTGCTAGATTGTCTTTTCATCCCTAAGAAAACCCTGAGAGTATGTTTCTTGAGTCCATTAAACTAAAGAAAACACTGAGGATCAGGGAGCAGCTAGACCAGCACTTTGGATTCCTGATCGGTGGTTTGTTAGAAATTTTGGAGAAGAATCCGGGGAAGGGATTGATCCAGTTGCCAGAGTTAACACGACAGTGTAAGAGTTTAACATGGTGAAAACACATATTAGAGAAAAGTGAAAGGTCAGGAAACCAATTTTAAAGAATAGAGGAAACAGAAGAGTGAGGTGAAGAGAAATGTTTCAAGTAAGAGTAAAAATGAGCCCCAAATTAGAATTCCCTGAGATCTCTCTACATCAGAAGATGTATTCGGTCACATATGGGAGAAAATCTAGCTAGATGGCCTGAAGCAACAAAGGGAGTTTATTGACTGACCTAATGGAGAGGTCCAGGGTCATCCTGGTTTTGGCTACAGTTTAATCCTGACTCTTCTGTGGGTCAGTTGTCTCTGCCTTCTCTTTTTAAATGTTTTGTGGTTGGAGATTGGATTAAGATGGCGGAATAGAAGGACTGGAGCTCAACTTCTCTCCCGAAAAACAGCAAAACTACAAACAAATGCCGAGCAGCCTTCAACCAACTGGACTGTAAACTTCCAGAAAAGATATTCTACTCCAGAAGACAAAGAGACCACATCAAGAGGTAGGAGGGGCGATTACGCGATAGAAGCAACCCCATACCTCCTGGGTGGGAAGCCCCACAGACTGGAAAGTAACTGCAGCACAGAGACTCAGCTACAGGACTGAGAGTTCTGAGCCCCACATCAAAACCCCACACCTGGGGATCGGGCACAGGGAGAAAGAGCCCCCGGAGCATCTGGCATTGAAGGCCAGCGGGGCTTGTGTGCAGGAGCTCCACAGGACTGGGGGAAAGAGAGACCCCATCCTTGAAAGGCACACACAGACTTTCACGTGCACTGGGTCCCAGGGCAAAGCAGTCTCCATAGGAATCCGGGTGGACCT
>PVHT021183646.1:14298196-14312284 GCA_004024745.2 Catagonus wagneri
ACATATATAGCAGTAATTACTTTAAATGTTAATGGACTGAATGCCCCAACCAAAAGACATAGACTAGCTGAATGGATACAAAAACAAGAAAACAACCAATGGATCACTGAAGAAATCAAAGAGGAAATTAAAAAATACCTAGAAGCAAATGACGACAAAGACACGACACTCCAAAACCTCTGGGATTCAGCAAAAGCAGTGCTAAGAGGAAAGTATATAGCAATACAAGCCAACCTCAGGAAACAAGAAAAAGCTCAAATAAACAACTTAATTTTACATCCAAAGCAGCTAGAGAGGGAAGAAGCCAGGTCATGGAAACAACCTAAATGCCCACCGACAGAGGAGTGGATGGGGAAGATATGGTACATACACATAATGGAATATTACTCAGCCATTAAAAGGAACAGAATAACATTTATAGCAACATGGATGAACCTAGAAATTATCATTCGAAGTGGAACCAGTCAGAGAATTAGACAGCAACACCCAATGCTACCGCTTACATGTGGAAACTAAAGAGACACAATGAACTTCTTTGCAGAACAGACAATGACTCACAGACTTTGGAAAACCTTGGTTTTTCAAATAAGACAATCTGGGGAGTGGGGGGATGCACTGTGGGTTTGGAACACAAAATCTATCGTATTGACTTATGATCTTTGTACACCTATAACTGGAATAAAATTCATTGTTAATATGGAAAAATAAAATAAAATAAAATAAACTTAATAAAAATAAATAAATAAATAAATAAATGTTTTGTTGTTGTTTTCAGCTTTATTGATATATAATTTGACAAGTTAAATTATACATATTTAAAGTGAACAACTCATGTTTTGATATACATGTAAACTATGAAATGATAAAAAAAAAAAAGACACATGTGGTAAGTTGCCTCTCAAGAATGGAATGTAATTTAAAGGCATTTTCTCTAGGGTTCTCCTCATAGACATCTCTAAGGAGATTTTGAGATGATTTTAGGACATTCCATTACTTTTTTCCTGTCACTGATATAGATAGGTATGTTTAGTATCATTTTCCTTAATATAGTTTCCCATACAAGCACATTTTTACAAATAACTTAAATGTCTTTCCATTTTATATAATGTCAGGATATATTTCCCAAAAATTGTTTCAGTGACAAATGTTCAACTGTCTCTATTTGCAATCTACGTTGTGAGAAATCAACAGGAGTAATTTTTTTTTTTAGCAAAGCAGAACAAGGCTTTCTGACAAAAACATTACATCTTTAGAATTTGCCATTTTAACTAATGCAATTTCCCTCTCCCTTTAAATAGTGATAGCTTTATTTTTTGGGGGAGAGGGAACTGTGATGTAAAATAATTTCAAAGAGATGGTATAAATCCTTTTATTTTTCAGTGCTTTATTTTTCCAGCTCTCATCCAGACAATACCATTTTAATCTTTCTGGATTATCGGAACCTGGTTACTACCTTTTGCATGATAATATAAATGGGTACTCTGAATATTTGTGTATATGTATTCTGTACCACTTGTGCTGTCATTAGAACATAATAAATGTGGTAAGACATTGTGTACATGTGGATGTATTTTTGGTTTAACATATAGGATTCCTTTCCAAAAGTCTTATAATATAAAAAGCAAAACAATAAAAAGAAGTATATAGCAAGGGATGGATAAGAGATAGAAATTTTTGGTAGGACAAAAGTTCAAAGGAGCAAGAGGTTGGTTAGCAGAGAAAGACACGTGAGCAGTGACTTAAGCAGAGCACTAAAGTATGAGTGGAAGGAGCAGGGCAAAGTTTCAGACAAGGAAGGAATGGGAGCTGCAGCAGGAAGAAGCTTCAGAACTGCATTTTGAGAGTTTTTCATTTATTTTACGAAAGGAGACAATTAAACTTAAAAGTTTCTGCACAGCAAAGGAAACCCTAAACAAAACGAAAAGACAACCCACAGAATGGGAGAAAATATTTGCGAATGAATCGACTGACAGGTATTAATCTCCAAAATGTACAAACACCTCCTACAGGTCAACACCAAAAAAACAAACAACCCCATCAAAACATGGACAGAAGATGTAAACAGACAGTTCTCCAAAGAAGACATACAGAGGGCCAAAAAACACATGAAAAGCTGTTCAACATCACTCGTTATTAGAGAAATGCAAATCAAAACCACTATGAGGTACCACCTTACACCAGCCAGAATGGCCATCCTCAAAAAGTCTACAAACAGTAAGTGCTGGAGAGGGTGTGGAGAAAAAGGATCCCTATTACACTGTTGGTGGGAATGCAAATTGGTGCAACCACTGTGGAAAACAGTATGGAGATTCCTCAAAAAACTCACAATGGAATTACCATTTGACTCAGCAATCCCACTCCTGGGCATCTATCCAGAGGAACCCATGACTCAAAAAGACACATGTACTCCAGCGTTCACTGCAGCACTCTATACAATAGCCAAGTCATAGAAACAACCTAAATGCCCATTGACAGAAGAGTGGATAGGGAAGATATGGTCCATACACACAATGGAATATTACTCAGGCATTAAAAGGAACAAAATAACACCATTTATAGCAACATGGATGGACCTAGAAATTATCATGTAAAGTGAAACTAGTCAGACAGTTAGACAGCAACATCCAATGCTACCACTTACATGTGGAAACTAAAAAAAGGACACAGTGAACTTCTTTGCAGAACAGATAATGACTCACAGACTTCGGAAAATCTATGGTTTCCAAATAAGACAATCTGCGGGCTGGGGCATGCACTGAGGGTTTGGGATGGAAATGCTATCAAATTGAGTTGTGATGATTTTTGTACACCTATAATTATAATAAAATTCATTAAGTAATAAAAAAAACAAAAACAAAACAAAAGGAGAAGTAATAAAATTCTGTTAGCTGGAAGGACTATCCACAAAACAATGTTTAAGCCTGATAGGAAAGCATCAAGGCAGTATCTTCATGGACGCGATTCACCTTCCATTCTTATTGCTGTTCACGTTTTCACATTATGCTAATTCTTTATAAATGAAAAAGTGAATCTCTAGGAGATAACTTGCCATTTCACACAGCTAGTTAATGACAGAGCTTGGGTAAGCGTCATGGTACTCATATTCCAGACTAGCTGGGAAAGCAAAGTCTGCTGACTGTAATTTCTGTGTTACTGTAAAAAGGCTTCACAATAGTGCTTACTATTAGGTATATAGATAACTTCCACACCCATTCTTTCACCAGCCCTAGGTATCCTGTCCCTTAAGAACGATGTATTTTGGAAAACTTAAAATGTGGGAAAAAATGAACTTTGAATGAATGAGTTTTCCCTCTTCCAACTGAAATTAAACTGCTATAGCAGTGATGGCATGAAAAGTTGAGTTTGGTCTTCCCCATGACTAACTGTAACTGTTATACAGTGAGCAGAAAGATGAACGTACCTATCGTAATCCATGACCGCAATGGAGAGGCTGACCTGGTCCACGTTCTCTGGAGGGATGTCGAAAATAATGGCCTCATTGTACACAGGGTTTAGAGTGTTTTTCTTTGTAGTTGTTTTTCTCTTTTTTAATCTTCGACCCTCACACATCAGAGACACTTTGACATAAGGATCTAGGAATGGGAAGGCAATTTTCTTAAAATGAAAGTAGCAGTACAAAGCACAAATAAAAATGTGGTTAATTGTTACTAAATAAGAAAAGTGATATGTTAAAGCCCTTTAGTATTACCTGCTTTAAATTCAAATTGCTTAACTGGGAGCAATAGACTCCCTATTACTTCATACTTTGAAAGGAAGCTTTATTCTTAATGAACTAGAAAAGAGTTGACTTGATCACTGTGTTTAGCATAACAGAGAAAACTCACTAGTTTACCAAGAGCCAATCCAAAACTATACTGTGTCTTTTAGTCACATCCATTTGAGGACATGTTCTGTGATTTATAGGGAATATAATCATAACAAGTAAAAATAATTGTTTCAAAGTTAATTCCCTATAACGTGATTTAGAATAAGACTAAAACTTATGAAAGAGCAAGATTTTATCTAGACAAGTACATATGATTGCAGTGAATTGGAAACAGCAAAACCTATCTTAGTTATGGCTGAGTAGTATTCCATTGTGTATATGTACCACATTTTCTTAATCCATTCATCTGTCGAAGGATATTTAGATTATTTCCATGTCTTGGCTATTGTGAGTAGTACTGCAATGAACATAGGGGTGCACGTATCTTTTTGAATTACAGTTTTGTCCAGATATATGCAGAAGTGGAATTGCTGGATCACAACAAAGAACAAAATAATGTCATTCGTGGCAACATGAACGCAACTAGAGGTTCTCATACTAAGTGAAGTTAGAAAGAGAAAGACAAGATATCACTTACATGTGGAATCTAAGTTATGGCACAAATGAACCTATCTACAAAACAGAAACAGACTCACAGACATAGAGAACAGACTTGTGGTTGCCAAGGGGGAGGGGGGAAGGAGTTGGTGGACTGAGAGTTTAGGATTAGGATGGAATAGATGGAATAGACAGAAACTATTACATTTAGAATAGATAACCAATGAGATCCTACCGTATAGCACAGGGAACCATATCCAGTCTCTTGGGATAGAATGTGAGGGAGGATAATATAAGAAAAAGAATGTGTGTGTGTACATATATATGTATATATATATATATGTACACACACATATATATATGGCTGGGCACTTTGCTATAGAGCAGAAATTGGCACAACATTGTAAATCAACTACACTTTAATTAAAAAAAAACTATATTAATTGGAACAGTCTTGAATTGTTGGAAAAGGCACCATTTACAGTCACAGTGCTTGATAAGGGGTTTGGATTGATGAAATGATCACTACGAATCACTTATTAAATGGTCAACACTACACAATAAAAAGGTAATATTTGGTTTCTAGATGTCCCAAAGGAAGTTTCCTGTTATGCACTGCCTGTACAATGCCAACTGGAAAGAGGAAAATTTAACTGGACTCTTTTTACGGGCGAAAGAGGTCAAATAATTAACTACTTGTTAACAAGTTCTGCCTCAGCTGACAGATCTCTACTCTCTTATTCTTTCCACCTTAAGCAGAACACTATTACAGTGTTATAGAAAAATATACAAATACTAACCAAAATTTTCTTTAAAAGTCTTACTTTTTGCATCTTTTTATAAAAACTGGCATGGTTTTGGGAAGGGCTATTGGTATTTGGGTGCATATGCTAGCTGGTTCAAACAATCAGTGTCTGCTCTGTTATCATTTTTTTTTTTTTCATTCTGGTCACCCTCCAACTGTAACACCACAACCTCTTTTTATCCTTTCTAAATCAATGTAGTAATAAATCTTATTTCCTTAGACTAAGCCAAAGATACAGCAACATTAATTTATTTGAGCAAATGAGTGCTTTTTAAGCTCTAGAAAAATGTATCTGCATATTTCATAAGCATTTCTATCAAGGGGCAAAAACATATTCTGTGGCTAGAAATAGCATATACAGGGGGAAAAAAAAGGTAAAAGGGCAATGCTTAATAGTTGTTTCCTATTTATTTTTCAGACTTTTTGGCCACACCCATAGCATGCTGAAGTTCCCAGGTCAGGGACTGAAACCACGTCACAGCTATGACAATGGCAGATAGTTAACCTGCTAAATCACCAGGGAACTCCTATTTTTCAATTTTTTTAATAATAAGAAGTTTGTTCTAAGGAAGAAGCTCACTTTTGTGATACAATTCTCATCTGAGCCCCCAGACCTAGGCCTCAGGTTTATCTTGAGAGTGAGGTCTGGTTTATCCTTTGCTACCCTCATCATGTATCTGATGACATTTCTCCACTAATGACAGGGATAATTTACTGGCTTCTCAGTTGATTCACAAGCCTGTTGTGAGAATTGATGAGATGATGTTCTCAAAGCATACACTCCCCTGGTGAGATGCTCCATAAAAATAAAAAAGTAGTCTTGTTCTAATTACAACTTTGATGCTGTTTGCTTGTCGGGAAAATTCATTCTCTTTTGATACACAGTAGAAAGAGTAAAATAAACAATAATTTACAGAGTACATTGTTTATCTAAGTTCTTCAACATTTACTTACATAAGAATTTTTCACCAAAATAAAATATTTTTCACAAATATTTTATTTCAGTAAAATAAATAAATTTTACTTACTTTCTATATTTATATTTCAACTGTGTATTACAAATTCTAAAAAAATGAATAGGAAATTCATGATATAGTTCAAAATGAGATGATGAGAAAGATGTGCAATGCTAACTAAGTCTCTTATCCATCTGTCCCCATACCTTTCCACTCAGTTTTTGTGTATCACTCAAGCATTTATGAAAATATAAGCAACATGAATATATATTATAGGATTCCCTATTCTTACATAGAAGGGAGTATGATATCCATATTTACGCTAGTACTTTATTTCTTTAAATCCCTTCGTATATACTGGAAATCTTTCCACTCTAGAACATAAAGTTTCCTCAATTTTTGTGATGCAGATTTAGTTTATTTCTTTGTTCTAAGGAACCAAAAAGATAGATTCCACTCCCATGTCATCCTTTCCTCTATCCCCACTACTATTTTTTACAAATTTAACAAATGCCTACCGATCTCTCTACTCTGTCCTAATCATCTTTTCTTCCCCAGAGCTGTGACAAAGTTCACATATTAAATTATAAATAGCCCTGCAGAAATGCGGTGATTTAAATGAAGAGATTAAAGAAAATGATGTGGTTTTACTTCTTTATCAAAGTTAGTATAGGAGCAAAGTTCCCGTTGTGGCTCAGCAAGAAATGAATCTATCTATCATCCATAAGGACTCAGGTTCGATCCCTGGCCTCAATCAGTGAGTTATAAGGATCCAGCTTTGCCCCTGGGCAGCGGTGTAGGCCAGAGAGGTGGCTCTTATGTATCTGGCATTGCTATGGCTGTGGCGTAAGGCTGCAGCAGCTGTGGCGTAGGCCAGTGGCTACAGTTCCCATTGGACCCCAAGCCTGGGAACCTCCATGTGCCACAGGTGTAGCCCTTAAAAAAAAAAAAAAGTTAGCATGGGGGAAATTTCTTTCAGTCCCCATTGTCCAAAATTTTAGTTAGAAATGTGGTAAGAATGCAGATGCAAATGGTGGTCTTGAAACCTTGTTATTTCTTTGCAAGTCAGGTGAGGGAGATACATTCGGTCTAAATATGTCTTCATGGCTCTTACTCATAGGCTAATACACGTTTACATTGAATGGCTTAAAGTCTAAGGATCGTCCTTTATGTATAAGCAACTAACTAGCTGGAAGTAGGGAAGTGTATGGCAAATTATGCATTTTTGAGAAAGAACTAAATCAATAGAGAAATAAATAAAAATAAAACCTCAAGTTCAAAGTCAGTCTATTTGATAATACCTTTTCAAAATTTCATAATAATAATGTAACCTAAAGAGGTGTTTGGAGCACTTCTCTTTTCTTTTCTCTTCTTTCACTGATAATCTCTTTTTCTTTTATAGTATCCCACTACAGACAAATGAACTCAATAATTCAATAGTGATATATAATTTTGGCTGTGTAGGACATTTTATTTACGTATGTACCCTTGACCCCCTAGTCAATTGTGTACATACCAGATGAGCCAGTGATATCCATAGCCTTCAGATTTCTGCACTTGATGACTGTCAATGTCATACGTCCAGCAGTTGGCAAATAACAAAGGGAAAACATGATTTCACCCAGGTCTATACTTTCCTAGAAAGGCAATTGGTAATGTTAGCAATTTCAAGTACCAAACAGTGAAAACAAAATTAAACTGAGTGAAAAATCACCTTAAATGAATATTTGAATGTTTTTTAAACTTTGTTAAGGATACAGATTACACTGCAAAAAAAGCTGTACTAAACTGTGTAGGAAAAGAAAGTATGTCTCAATTACTTATTTGCTATATCCACTTGTATTTCTAACAGAAATCTCAAACTTAACACAGTCAAAATCAGACTGCTGACTCTACTCATTCCCAATCATCTTCTGAAACCAGTTCCTTTGTTGTCTTTTCAAAATCAGGAGAGAGTATCATAATTCGATCACAGACTTGTGCCAAAAAACTAGCCGACAATTTTATTCTCCTTTTCCCTTTGCCCCTAACATATTCAACCCATGTCTTGTCTACATTATTTTAAAAATATATCCAAAATTAGTGCCTTTCTTTTCAGCTCTAATACTACTGTTCAAGTCACTATCACTATCACTTCCTGCCAGGATTACTTTCTTTGTCTCTAAAACTGATCTCATAAGCAGTCAAAGAGATCACTTATGTAAATCAAACTGTTTCAGTTTCCTGCTTAAAATCATCTAAAGGCTCACAACTATATTACAATAAAATTCAAATTCTATACCCTGGCAAATAATTGGGCAACTATAAATACTGGTATATCTAGAAAATTTTAGTTTTATAACTGTTTTCCCAGTATAATTATTAAGAATATCTCCTTCTATTATTAAATATGTCTGTTTAGACAGTTCATTACAAGTTCATACGTATAAGGCACCATGTGATCCGGACCCACTTATCTCTCTAACTTTATCCCTTGCCTCTCCCTCAGCTTACTCTCAAGCAGGTATAAAAGCGTTTTTTGTTGTTGTAGTTGTTGTTGTTGTTTTGTTATTCAAAAATCTGATGTTTGTTCCTGTTTTTGAATTTTGCATTTTCTTTTCTCTCTCATATATCATATGGCTGACTCTCACCATGTAGAATTCTCATATATGAGGTCTAAGAGAAGAGGGTTCTTATGTATCATATTTTTTTTTAGGACCACACCCACACATGGAGGTTCCCAGGCTAGAGATGGAATGGGAGCTGTAGCTGCAGGCCTCTGCCACAGCCACAGCAATGTGGGATCTGAACAACATCTGCGACCTACACCACAGCTCACGGCAACGCCAGATCCTTAACCCATTGAGTGAGGCCAGGGATCGAACCCGCAACCTCATGGATCCTAGTCAGGTTTGTTAACCACTGAGCCATGAAGGGAACTCCCCCACTGTACTTTCATATCCTACTAATGGTACACAGCTGGCTGTCAGTGCATTTTTTAAGGGATGAAAAAATTACTAATTAATCTGGATAAAAACTGACTTGCTTTGTTGCATTTGTAAAGTAAAACTGTCCACAGTACCCTGATATAAATTAATTTGTTGTCAATGGCTGCATAGAAGGCAGACAAATGAAAATGAGCGTGAACAAAGCACATTGAGGTTGCTTCTTTAAGAGTTGTTTACAAATTTAATCAAATTATTCCTGGTAAGACAATTTGTGGGAGACTTAATATGGAGGGAGGGGAATAAGTTGCTATGCATCCAGGTCCATAGAATTCTTTTTTTTTTTTTTTAATGAGGTAATTATTTGATCCAAAGGAAAGAATTTAGAGAAATGGAAAAGAGGGCAGGCAGTGTTCATTACCTGGACATTAGTATGGGTGATAATACTATAAGTAAACAGGTATTTCTCTATTTTGGAGAATGTGTACACCTTATTTCTCATAAGTCTGTAAGACTATACTTGTTTAGGAACTGAGTTGAGTAGAAGAACCATATTTACATAGCTATTAATTCAATCTCCCAATTTTCATACCATTTGAACTTTGTTACCATCCCTGTCAATCAGTTCTGGATATGGGCTAATAAGGTAACAATCACTCAGCCACCATAAAATTCTTCAAAACTCTTTATGATGAAACTGTTAACATTTATTGGACTTATTCTTACAGCTCAGGTTCTGATTTATGTAATTCCCATTTCTTTATTCATGGTCTACCATTAAGAGAACTTAGTAATTAAGAACATAAATTTTAGAGTCAGTTAAACTTGGGTTGACTCCTATTTTCTACTCTTTAGCTGGGAGATACTAGGAGATTTAATTAAGCTTTGAATCTCTGAAACTTCATTTTCAGATTGAAGAAAGTGCCCACTCCTCAGGGGTTTTAATCATTAATTGAGATAATATAAATAAAGCCCAAGGAATTTAACACAGTGTCTGGCATATGACAAGGCACGCTGTTTTGTTTACTGCTGTATTGATATTACATGGAACAGTGCCCCACACGTATCAGGGGCTCAAAAATACTGGAAAAGTGAAAAAAAATTAATAAAGAGAGGCAATTATTTTTTGAGAAAATTAGTAAGAAAACAATTATTTTAAAACAAAATTATATCCACATGGGTCTCCTCCGGGCTGTTTGATTGCTGCAGATCCAAAATTTTGAGCAAGGGAGTTCTTGTTGTGGTGCAGCAGAAATGAATCTGACTAGTATCTATGAGGATGCGGGTTCAATCAGTGGGTTGGGGATCCAGCGTTGCTGTGAGCTGTGGTATAGTTTGCCGACATGGCTCGGATCCCATGTTGCTGTGGCTGGGGGGCAGGCTGGCAGCTGCAGCTCTGACTGGACCTCTAGCCTGGGAACTTCCATGTGCTGTGGGTGTGGCCCTAAAAAAGCGAAAAAAAAAAAATGGTGAGCAGTATCTAAAAGGGGAGGCCTGAGGAGAAACAGGAAGAGCACAGCCTCCTAGGAGAACTCACTCTTTTCAGTACCAAGCAAATACTGAGTATTATTGGTCAGGTGCACAGGTATGTGCTGTAGACACCAAAATAGAAATGGCATGATTCTGTTCTTGAAGATCTCAGTTGAGGAACAAATGAGTAGGCTATAAGGGGCTAAGATAAACCCTATTCTATCTGTAACTGATGACTCTTTACTTCTCTTTCTATCTTTTTCCAAGTGTTTCTCTAGGCTCAGTCCATGGGCTGGAGTTCTCTGGCAGCCATCCTTATTTCCTTCATTAGGCACTTCTTCTTCCAGGAGCTATCAACCAGAGTAGGCATATTTTGTTGAAAAATGGTAAAAATTATAGGATCCCTTTATATACGTAGAACAAGACAGAAAGTTTCACCAAGAAACATGGTGGAATTGGTGATGGAGACGCTGGGAAAGAAATTAGGAGACATGTTCTCAGAGACGAAACCTTAGACTTCAACAGGAAATAAACCACATGCAAACAGAAAAAAAAAAAAAACAAACAAATACATCTAAAGGGCTTAGTAGACAAAACATTTCCATTTGTCTGTCTGATATTATTTTTACACATTACACGATCTATAGAAGTAATTTTTCTATTTCTCTAGGTGTATTACATGTTTACTGGATGGAATCAAGAAAGTTTGCTGTGTTTGATCCTATCTCTCTATGAATCCAGTTGAAACACAATTTTAACTATTAGCAGATATTGACAAATTTAAAGAGGTTAAATTGAGGGGTGACCAAAGAACCAGCCCAAATAAACGGAAAGCAAAGAGCATGATTAAAGGACATCTCTGAGCAGCTCTGTATGACAAGCCATTTGGCTTTTTGCTTACGGTAGTAGTAAGAGATCTACTTAAATATTTACATTGCAGGTAGTCAGGAGCTTTAAGAAAACTGTGGTATTGGAGAGAACTGGGTAGAGAGAATTAATGTATGCATAAAAGTTTGAGTCTTCATTAGACTAAATTTTTCCTTCAGGAAGTGTGAATGTGAAAAACTAAAACTGCTTACAGATGGAAAAGGGCAGACTATTCTCTAAGGTAAATACCGATATTCTTCAACTTTTAAAATCTGGAAGCAATATAACACATAATTATTAAAAATGAACTTAATGAAGGTAAGGGGCTGTAGGACCTTTAAAAAGGTCATGTAACAAATGTAACATCAGAACTCCGAGCAACAGTGTGCACTGATTTCAGTACCCACCACTGAGTCTGTCTCTGTGTTCACAGGCCAACTCCAGGGAGCAGGTTAAGTTTTAATTGCCATTTTAATGTAACTGAGTTTTAATTCTTCTGTCTGCCCCAGACCACTGCAGTTTATCAGGAAGGTCAAACTCAGCTTTAACAGTCTGAACATTCTAGTGCCCAGCAAAGAACCAAGAAATATTGAAAGGTCTCTGATCATACAATGTAAATATAACAAAGTTATGCACTAAACTTCTCTTATATGAGGAGACTACATCATCTCATTTTTTTTTTTTTTGTTTGTTTGTTTTTTGCCTTTTGTCATTTTAGGGCTACACCCGCGGCATGTGGAGGTTCCCAGGCTAGGGGTCTAACAGGAGCTGTAGCCGCCGGCCTTTGCCACAGCCACAGCAACGCGGGATCCGAGCCGCGTCTGCAGCCTACACCACAGCTCACGGCAACGCCAGATCCTTAACCCACTGAGCAAGGCCAGGGATCGAACCCGCAACCTCATGGTTCCTAGTCGGATTCGTTAACCACTGCTCCAAGACGGGAAGTCCAACATCATCTCTTGTAATATACCCACTTGCTATTATTTTAGACAGAATTCTACAAAGAATGTTCACGTGGTATATCAATACATAGCAGGTCCAAACTCAGCAGTGAAAGTAAAAATAAGGAAAGTAACAGCACTAGGTCTACAGCGAACGCTGAGATGAATGATAGCTGCAGAGACACAATGCCCATAAAAAAGAAGCAAATATTCCAAAAGGATAGCAATCTAGAATTATTTAGTACCAAGGGCCACCAACGCTAGTAATGCCTCACTCCTTAAAAATGACACTTTACTATAAACTTGAACAGAAATTAATATTCAAAATGATTCTGTGCAAGCCATAGCCTTTGGAATGGATAAGCAATGAGATCCTGCTGTATAGCACTGGGAACTATATCTAGTCACCTGTGATGGAGCATGATAATATGAGAAAAAAGAATGTATACATGTATGTATGACTGGGTCACCTTGCTGTACAGTAGAAAATTGACAGAACACTGTAAACCAGATATAATGGACAAAATAAAAATCATTGTAAAATAAAAAAAATGACTCTGAGTCATCAAACTAAGAAAAATTATCCTATAGGTTTTGTTTAAGAAGGTTGAGAAGTGTACACTATTTTCAGAGTTCTTTTTATCCTTAACCCTTATGTTTGAAGATGTAATTTTGTCTTTAAATGAGAACGACTTTGAGTTTCTGAAAATTTTATTTATGGGTAGTTGCCTTATTGAAATTCTATATAAACATGAACTCCCCATATTAACCTTAGAAAAACTTTTGTGTCTTTGGGAGAATAATCATTTGAAAGCTTAATGTAAAGTCTAAGATATCAACACGCTACATGAAATTTTTTTCAGGTAAGAAGAGTTTTATTTCATTCTCATTCACACCAGTGTGTTTGGTAAAAAGTTTACAATGACAATCTTCCTTCCATTCTTACAAAAATGGCTTATGAAAAAAAAGTTAACATTGAGGCTGGGTCAGGGATCAACTGACTTCTTTAAGCTGGTTCCACAGACACAGACTGGGGAGATAAAGATTTTTCTCCTTTTTTTGTTTATTTGTTTGCTTTTTGGCTGTGTCATGCAGTGACTTGATGTGGATGGTCTTAATTTCCAGACCAGAGTTTGAATCCAGGCCACGGAGGTGAAAGCACAAAGCCAAAATCACTAAACGCCCAGGGGGGGCTCCCAAAGGTCATTTTCTGATGACTGGTTGTGGTCAACCCCACAAATAAAGTAACAGTTGTACAGTCTTTTTTATTATTGTCTTTCCAAAACTAAAATAAAAATCATTATAAAGATAAATTGATGCGTAAATAATTGCACATCTTATTTCAGGACTAGCAGCGAGCTCAAGATAGGGCAAGGAGGCAGCTTAAAGGCTCAATAATTAGTCAGTATGATAACCAAGGGAAGCACTCCTGGAGGGAAATAATCAGTACATTTGGTTTGAAGGATTAAAGAGATGGGATTTTACAGGGAAAAAGAATAATGCTGTAGATGAGTACTATGATTAATACTCAGAAATAAGAATGGGCAATTTATGTTGAGAAATATGGAGTTTGTCGACACGCTGGAGGTTTAAGGCTGGATGTAAGCTGATCTGATGACCTCTCTGCACAATAAGGATCCAAGGTTTTGGTACTATGGAAGAGTGGGAACTTGGGGGAATGGAAAAGGCATAGAGTCTTGAATCAGAAAAGCCAGAGTTAAAAGCCTACATCTTCCATGTACTAATTCCCAAGAACACGGCAAAAAAAAAAAAAAAAAAAAAAAAAAAAAAAAAAAAAAAA
>PVHT021183646.1:14312384-14332417 GCA_004024745.2 Catagonus wagneri
AAAGAAAAAGAAAAACACATAACCTCCTGAAGCTTCAGTTTAATCACAAAGAAAATGAGGATAATAACATCTGCCTCATAGGGTAGGTATTGTGTTTAAAGTGCCTGGCATAAAGAGACACTCAAAAAATAATGATACTAATGAAAATTATATTGAAAATATCATTTCCTTATTTTGAGTAGGTTAGATTAGGATGGAAAAAGAAGAGAGGGGCCATTGAAGTGAACAGATATGGGAAGGTTTTGGCTTAAGACAGGTTTGAATTCAAAGATACATTAGGAAGAATCATTAAGACTTATTACAAAAAAAGAGTTTTAAACAAACAATTGGTTGCCATGGTGACAGCAGTCATCACAATTCACTTCAACATCCTAAATGTAGTCTGCCTTCCACATTTTCTGGTTGGTAAGAAAATAGATGGTTTTCCTTAATAACACTATTAAATGATGTGTCATTGGCTCAAATGAGCTTCTTCATTAAGTTACTACATTATTTCATGACTAAAGCTGCAATGAAATGCAGATCCAAAATGGGTCTACTGAATTCAACCTATAGTAAAATACTTATTTCACTCTTACTCACACCTCCCATTCACCTGAGAAAATCAAGGAATTTAACCTCAAGCAACTCATTTAACCCTGCTTGGCCTCGGTTTCTTTGGTATGAAATGAAGGTGTTCAAAAAGATAAACTAGTTTATTTCCCAGTTCAAAAATTTTGTACTCTTAAGCACCAGTAAAATGAGAACTAAACACTATACGTAGCTCAGGAAGGGTAGGGAATGTATGGACAGTTCCTTTTCGACTTCACTACGGAGCTAGCAAAGCCTTATCGGAAAGACCAGAAAGGATCAATTGGTGCTAACAGCTCAATTTCATGTTCAAGAATAAGTGGTCATAAAGCATGGCTCTCAGTTAAATTTCTAGGGGAAGGGTCCAGTCCTTAAAGGGGAGAGCATAGGGCTGACTTGGGGATTCATGAGGAAAAACCATACTGGATAGTGAATGTGCAGTGTCATTTATATTCCACCTTGCTCTACTAAAAATTTCAAAAGGGTTGTATTTGACTCTGTTATGTGTTGGACACATATGGCCTACAATAGAGTCTATTCTCCTCAACATGACACACGGTCCCTAACAATCTGGTCCCTATATTCTTTATAAATTCCTTATTATACATGACAAACCTCCAAACTCTGCACTCTATATCAAATGCCTTGTCGATCTCTAACCATTCATTCATTAGAATGCTCGTGTTTATTGAGAGCATCCAAAATGGCAGACACTATTCTAGTCATTGAGGAAACACAGATGATCTAAATGAAATTTTCATAGGGCTCATATGGGATTTTGGACAAGTCACATAACCTCTCACAATTAATTGAGACAAGCTGGAATAAAAACATAAGTCTGCATAATTTTAAAGTACATTTTTTTTTTAATCCATTGTGTTAAGTGATTTTAAGAGAGAGTCTTGAAGTTCCCATTGTGGTTCACTGGGTTAAGAACACAACACAGTGTCCATGAGGATAAAGGTTTGATTCCTGGTCTCCCTCAGTGGGTTAAGGATCTGGCATTGCCTTGAGCTTCAGCATAGTTAGCAGATGTGGCTCACATCCGGCATTGGTGTGGCTATGGCATAGGCTGGCAGCTGTAGCTCTGATTAGACTCCTATCCTGGGAACTTCCACATGCCACAAGTGTGGCTGTGAAAAAAGAGAGAGAGAGAGAGAGAGAGAGAGATTCTTTAGTAATTATGGGTATAAGACAAATAGTACCTGATTCTTCTCTTGAGGCACTAGGACTTTAGAGGTGAATAATCTTTATTCCGTATCTTTAAGAGTGACTAATGGTAAAGGGAATTAAAAATAGAGGGAACAGCATATAAAGAAGCTGTGATGTGCAGCTCTGGAGTGTCTAACCAAGACCAGAAGGTAGCAGAGACCACTGGCTCTGAGAGTGCCACAGGGTAACTTAAATGGCAACACACTGGCTTTATTCTAAATGACCCTTCTCAGGAATACTTACTCAGAGCAATCCTAATTTTCTCTGAAGTCAGAATGAGATCCAATTTTATGGCTAATAAAATGGAGAAGTAGCACTTAGATTTAAAAGGGATAAAATACAGCAATAATATGCCAAGGGCCCAGTTTGCAGCCTGACGCATGGTATGTGCTCAAAAGAATATTGTTTTCTTATTTATAACAATTTATGTAGAGCCAGTGACTGTTATAAGGTTGACGCTCAATAAAAAGCATATTAAATACAGAAATCATAAAAACATCAGGTCAAGGTCATGACTTCAGCGGCAGCAGGGTCATCTACTATTTGAAGAAGCGAAGACTACTCAATAAGCAAGAGCAAATGAACAAAGACACAGTTTATGAGTGTTAGGGTTATGTGAGTGAGACCCTGCAGACAAATGCAAGGCCATGTCCACATACACGACCCTCAGAATACAGTAAACATAGTTAAAACACTTTTGAGCCATTTAAAAGTACACTAAGGATTCGGAGAGCTAAAGTTATACAATACTTATCTACTAGTTTTATTAAACTTAATTTCTTTGTAGATCCTTCTGTCTAGTGTGATGTGGTATGATGTTTGCTATAATTCTACAGTGCATTGGAATTTCAGAATTAACTGTATCCTTAAGGTGAGCAAATTGTCTTTTTATCTCTGTAAATCTGTCCATCTCTTCCTTTCAGTCAGCACAAGAAATCTAGCACTTGCCTCCTTTTCCTTCAAAGAACCACAATTTTCCCACAGTACACCTTCCCTGCCCTTCCTCTTTCTCACAGTCATTCTGATTAAACCAGGGTTTATCATGTTCAATGAAGGCAGGGGAAGAAATAGCCAGAGGAAGGTTAAAGCACAAAACCTAGTTGTATTCTTGGATTTTTACATCAGTATTGATTTTTCCCCCACCATCTCCACTTGAAGACAGAGAAAATGTTCCCCGAATGTCCTTTAGCAGGACCTGCTTATATCTCTATTAGAAGGAAGGAATTCACTCTGTTGAGCATATAATATGAAGCATTGTGCTTGGCTATGGCACAAAGATGAGGTGACATTTTACTGAATTCAGGGCATAAATGGGCAGAGAGCATGACAGCATACAGATGGGACAAATATAAACCCCACTGAGCATTAAGTACTTAATGGTCATAACCTAGAGCTGTTACTGCCGGGGATGCTATTTAACAGTGCTCATGTTTCTTCTCAGTGGGAAAACCATTTTCAGCCCTCAATCCAAGCAAAAATAACTCTGCCTGGCACAATGGTTTAGCTTGTATTCTATCCAACACAGCCATAGACTTAGCTAGCAGGAGTCATAAAGTGCTCAGGTTGTAGAGACAGAGCTGAGGCCTTAAAACAGACTTTCTTGGGTTTATCAAATCAAGTCTCCTAACTATCTGCCTATATAAGGACCCTGAAGCAGAGAGGGGGTAGCCTAATACAGACACTGGGACAAGAAGAACTTGGGACACAATTAAAAGGTACAAACTGATTAAGAGATATCACAAATTCCTTGCTGAGAGGAACTAGGGACTTTTCTCAAACCTTCATCACCATTTATAGATAGGAACATACAAACTTGTGTAGTAAACTGTATATGGCAGTCCTTGGAGTGTTTGATTTTTTTAAAAATCGGAAGGAATTCCTCTCAGTATTGCTGTATGTAGATACTTGAACTGGATGAACTTGGCTTTACTATTTTATTTACTATTTTATTATTTGTAAAAATTTATTTATTTGTTATTTTAGGGCCCACTCTTGGCATATGGAAGTTCCCAGGCCAGCGGCTGAGTCAGAGTTGTAGCCTCTGTCAGAACTGGATCTGTGACCTATGCAGCAGCTAGCAGCAATGCCGGATCCTTAATCCACTGAGTAAGGCCAGGGATTGAACCCACATACCCATGGAAACTAGTCAGGTTCTTAATCAGCTGTGCCACAGTGGGAACTCCTTGGCTTCACTATTTTAAAGTAAAGAATACAAAACTGGTTTATATGATTCCACGCCTCCCCATGCCCTGCCAAATTCTATCCTCCACACAGTAGCCAGAGATCTTATTAATAATAAATGAAGCCGTAGCTCTGATCAAAACCCATCATTGGGAGTTCCCATCGTGGCTCAGTGGTTAACGAATCCCACTAGGAACCATGAGGTTGAGGGTTCGATCCCTGGCCTTGCTCAGTGGGTTAAGGATCCGGCATTGCCGTGAGCTATGGTGTAGGTCGCAGACGCGGCTCGGATCCCGCGTGGCTGTGGCTGTGGTGAAGGCTGGAGGCTACAGCTCCTGTTAGACCCCTAGCCTGGGAACCTCCATATGCCGTGGGTGCGGCTCTACATAAAAAGGCAAAAAGACAAAAAAAAAAAAAAACCATCATTGGTCTCACATGTCACTGAGAATAAAACTCAAAGTTCTCTCCAGGACCTAAAGGCTCTAGATGATTTGACCCTCAGCTGTCTTACCCCCTACTTATCCCTTTAGTCAAGAGGCCTTAACTGACCGCACTGTAAAGAGTGGCCCCACCTGTCCGCCATTTCCTGTCCACTTGCCTGCCTCATGTTTCAGTTAGGGCTTTCATTCATTGACCTATTACATATTCTTTCATTATTACCTGTGTCCTTTTTTTCCCCACAAAGTAGGCCTTGTTAGATTGGGGACATCTCATGTCTCAAAACATCCAGAATTGTATCTGGTAAGTAGAAGTCTTATTAGTTGAACTGATAGATTAAGATCCTTTGTCTACAAGTGAGCATAGCAAGTAACCAGTCTCTGCTACAAAATTTTCTCACAGCCATTGTTTTTTGTTGGATGGGCAATATATCGTATTTGCTTCTCTATAAATAACTAGATTATAAATAAAAACATTTCAGTCTACTTTGTATGATAACAACCTATTAAGACATAATTTTCTGCTTCTGATTATTTAAGCTCTTCTGTAGACTGGTATTTCATAGGTGCCTACATTTGTAAAGCATCCATTTATTTACCATGGGGTGTGGGATTGTGTGTAAACTATATAAAAATTTAAAAGCACTCCAAAAACATAAATAAAATTGATATTCAGTCAATAAGATCCTTGGTTTAGTGAGCTAGTGAATTACTTATAGAAAGTAATGTATGCCTCAGCATAATCTTTTATAACATTGCCATGTTTTATTCAATTTCAAGAATGAGGAAAAGAGTAAAGAATATCTCTTTCATTTTTAAAAAACTGTGAGCACAATATATTTAAGACATTTAAATATTAATGTGAGAAATTTAAGATGAGTAAAGAATTGGTATATCAGTAATTAAGTAGAACAGCTGCTTTGTTTGTAATGGATTACAGCATGTTGAGAACAACTGACACTTAACTTACCAGCTTTAACTTTTACAAGAACCACACATTTATTACCTTGTGTTATTTTCAAAATATTCCTGTGGGGTTGATATTATTTTTATGGATTGAGAAGCAAGTTCAGAAATGTTAAGCAGTTTACCCAAAGTGAAATGATGAGATGGTAGGAAGTCCAGGATTCTCATTAAAGGACACTCGTGTTGAGTTCCTGTGGTTTTCTGCTTTTCTCTGTAACTTTCCCCAGTGGAAATACTACTTCACACTCCACCGGCTGGAAGAACCAACTCAAAATTATATTCGTGATCTTAGATTTCAAATCTAGCAAATGAAGTACTATATTTCTTTGAATGCTTTTTAAAAGAGAAAATCAGTCACCTAAATTATAGGAAACTATTCAATGCAGTCTATCACAGATAAAGAGAATGATATTTTGAACATTCACATTTAAAAAACAGCTTCGTATTTTTTACTATGTAAGAGAATACTGATCACTAAATTAGTTAAATTCAAGAGGGAAGTGAAAAATTTTAACCCAACACCACCTTTAGAATTATACTAAATTCCTAAAACTTGCAACAGACCCACATATGTTGCTAGAACATAACACGGATAAGAAGTGTTTCATCTGCTACAACTTCCAAGAACTACAAAATAAAAAGACACAAAAGATATAATTAAATTATACCTCTGACATGGATTTTTTACTAATTATATCCAAGAAAGAAAAATAGCCAAGAAATTTCCTGAAATAACACTAATTGTTTTTGTTTTTTTTTTTTGCTTTTTGTTTTTTAAGGGCCACACATTGGGCATATAGAAGTTCCAAGGGCAGGGTTCTAATCAGAGCTACAGCTGCCAGCCTATGCCACAGCCACAGCAGTGCGGAATCCGAGCCATATCTGTGACCTACACTATAGCTCATGGCAACACCGGGTCCTTAACCCACTGAATGAGGCCAGGGATCGAACCCGTGTCCTCATACTGCTGGTCAGATTTGTTACCACTGAGCCACAAAGGGAACTCCCACCACTAATTCTGACTGCTCTTTTGAACAAGGCCAAAAGTGTCACTGCTTAGTTCTTCATGAATTTTGGTAAAAGTTGTTAACAAGATAGATTTGACAGGACTATAATTTTTAAAGGCCTTATACATATATTTTGTCCTAAGTATCATATTAAAAATTTTTTTTCATTTCTTTTAAGTATGTTTCAAGAATGGTAACAATCTAACATAATTCAGAACACTGAACTAAGAGTTAATTAAGGTTTTAAAAACTAGTTTTTAAATCTTCTGTGTGAATTTTTAAGTGATTTTTTAAGTATCACTGGACCTTCATTTGCTAAACTATAAAATGAAAGAATCTCTTGAATTCTCTAATGATTCTAAAATAATATGCTCATAAGATTTGGACTCTCAATCTTAGAACATACCCATGAACATTTAAGTTAATATAAAAAAACTTCTGACCTATTATTAAGTCTCATGCATTTTTCTCTGAGAATAAGATCTCAGGTTGTTATTTAAGACATATTGATTTTGCTTATATATAATTTTCCCAACTTTAAGTATTTTATTATATAACATAAAAGCAACAAATTGGAGAAGGAATGCAGGAAGCATGTATACTTATAATGGAGAGAAAATAGAAGACCAATGGACAAAGATAAAGATCTGCTTTTTAAATTTACTATCATAATTAATGAGGTCATAAAGATCATCACTATCAAGAAAAGGTTAAATTATATTCAGTAGCTTCTACTTAAAAAGTAGAGAGTTGCATTTCTATTTTATTTCTAAAGTAAGAAATTGGGCTAATAAGTATGTTTTTAAATCTATAAAATGATCATAAATAGAGTTTTTCCAACTTTTCTATAATAATGTATTATTTATGCTAAAACATTGATTTTAAGAGGCAGAAATTTAGACTTTCCAGTTGCTATGAAATGTGAAATTCCAGTGTAAAGAGGTCCTCTGAAATTCTCTGTAATAAAAGATTAAAAGGTTTTTAACAATGTCATGGTTCTTTTTCTAGTTAAAGGCCTTGTCCTATTATCAAGTTTTTTTTTCATTTTTTGTGGGCTTTCTTTTTTCTTTTTTTTTTTTTTTGCCTTTTTAAGGCCACATCCATGCATATGGAAGTTCCCAGGCTAGGGGTTGAATTGAACTGTAGCTGCCGGCCTGTGCCACAGCCACAGCAACATGGGATCTGAGCTCCGTTTGTGACCTACATCACAGCTTAGAGCAATGCTGCATCCTTAACCCACTGAGTGAAGCCAGGGATTGAACCATGTCCTCAGGAATCCTAGTTGGGTTTATTACCAGTGAACTACAATGGGAACTCCCTTATTATCAAGCATTTTAAGGGACCAATTTAGCTTCCATAAAGGTCATAAACATACCAAACATCTTAGACATATGGCATGGTCCAAGAAGGTACAAGAAATTAACCTGTTTGCAATCAGGAGTCATGTTCTTTCTTAGTGGTATCAGTCTGGGATATAGGTAGAAACAGACAACGTATACAAATTAGGGTAATTCCAGAGGGCTTAATGAAGGGCCTGTCTACAGAGCCGTGAGTGGGAAGTAGGGAAACCACAAGGGAGTGCAGGGTGCCCTTGTGCTGGTAACAGCAGAAACTGTAATGATCCCCAACTCTGAAAGGGCAAGCGAAGGGACAGTTACCTGAATTCACAAAGAAGAGATAAGAAGAAAAGCCTGCTTAGAGAGGAAATGTAAAGGATATATCCAGCCTGAGGCAGTCTCTCAGAGAAAGAGCTAAAGATGTCATTCTCCTGTCCTAGCATCTCTTGCCAGAATTCAGGAGAGCAGAGAGTTTGTGGCTAAACAGGCCAGCCTTCCAAGGCAGCAAACAAGGTGAAGAATAGTGGCATATGAACCTAAAGGAACCTACAGAAGATATCCAACATCTTTAGATCCTGAGGTTTTATAAGATGCACTATTTAAGTGTGTGCAGAGGTTGGTGATGGAAAAATGAGGAGAATGAGCCCAGTGGAAAAGGAAAGTTGAGTCAGGTGGGAGATGAGGGGCAGTATGAGTATATATGTATTTGTATATATGTATATATATATATATATACATATATACATATATATGTATATAAATATATATGCATATACCATAAAGGAAAAATAGTATCTGCTCACTGAATCACAGCATACAGTAACTAAATAGATTTAAATGATCCCTTACACAAAACTCTCTGACCTAAATAGAAAAACACCACCTGAAACTATCTCCACCATAATAATAGGACATGACCATTTTTAGCATTAAGATCTTAATTCCTTATTAATATGTCAACTGCAACAACCAAAACCATATCCCAATGATATCATTCTGCTAGTATTTCTTGGCAGGTAATGTATATTGAGCATTAACAAATTCCTGGTTCTATGCTAAGCATTTGTCTTTTTAGCTTATTCAACAAACTATGGTTCACCTTCTTATAATCCTCATTTTGCAGATAAGATAATTAAGACTTAGAGAGATCTATTAACTTGCTCAAAGACATAAAGATTAGCAATACAGTGAGGATTTAAAAGCATGATCTGTTTGTTCTTTAGTAACTAGGTTCTTTAATGATTAGGTTACACTTCCTCTTAACTATACCCAGAGAAATACAGAGAGACAGAGAAAGACAGAGAGAGACAGAGACCCATGGATAATAGAGAAGATAGATGGCAACTGTTCTCTTTACAAGTAGAACAATATAGGGATTTAAACTGGAGATTATGTGGATGGTATGAATATAGGCAAAAGTATCATTTTGCTTTTTAAAGAACCCCAAATACTATGATTCAAAATTTAAGTTTTAGATATGCATTAGCTTTGAATTTCTGTCTTGTGAAGCAGAATTGTAATGAATATTATGGGAATCTACTCCCTCAGTTGCTAATAAAAGGCTAATATAATCATTGTTGTGGGCTATGTTACTAAAGCGAGGTTATCAGTAATCTTTCACATGAAGTGCAAAGGTGATTAGACTTATTAGACACTGAAGACCTGTCCACTAAATGTAAATGTGTTTTAACTTTATACCCCATTGTGGCTGAGTGGGTTAAGAACCCAACATAGTATCTGTGAGGATGCAGGCTAGGTCCCTGGCCACACTCAGTGGTTAAATATATGGCACTGCCACAAGCTATGGCATAGGTCGCAGATGCAGCTTGGATTTGGCACTGCTGTGACTGTGTAGGCTTAAGCTACAGCCCCAATTTAACTCCTAGCCAGGGATCTTCCATATGTCACAGGTGTGGCTATAAATATATACATATATATATATGTATATATATTATACAAAATATATATATTATACACACATAAACTATGATGATTTGTTGAATATCAAATATTTATGATACAAAATCCCTTTTAAGAGTCTGTTGTTAAAAGTTAAATAGGTACTGGGGGAAAGGCAAAATGGCAGCATAGGAAGATCCTGGATTTACCTTCTCCCTTGGACACACTGAATCTACACTTGTATACAGAGCAATTTCTCCAGAAGACCTGAGGACTGACTGACTAGCTACTGAATACAGAAGGACCATACAGAAATGGGTAGGAAAAAGAGACATAGTATCGATGGGAACCCCACCCACCACTGCAGTAACTTGCAGTATGGAGGCATATTGCTAGGGGATCCAAGCACAGGCTAATCTGCCCTAGGACACAGTGAAAAAACAGCATTTTAAAGAGTATCTAAACTATATGGGGAGAAAAATGTATTTACTAACCCTAGAGAGTCTGCCAAATGAGCAGGGCACTGCTGGAGCCCTCTTTGGGGTCA
Source organism: Catagonus wagneri (assembly GCA_004024745.2). Classification (NCBI taxonomy): domain Eukaryota; kingdom Metazoa; phylum Chordata; class Mammalia; order Artiodactyla; family Tayassuidae; genus Catagonus; species Catagonus wagneri. The sequence goes on from PVHT021183646.1 coordinate 14,322,541, forward strand.
AAGGTACCAGCAACCACTACTGCTTGAGTCCCTCTGAGAATCCTCCTAGCCCATGCCTACTGTAGCTATAGCTCACGAAAAACCTACTATGGTTACTCAAAAAATAATGAGAAAGGATTCTAGACATAACTCAAATGGAATCCATCAGCCCACAAAGGAAGGGACCAAGGGAGGAAGACAAGAACGGAGATGAACTACAAAACACTCAGAAAAGAATTAATAAAATGGCAACAAGTGCATATCTATCAAGAATTACTTTAACTGTAGGAGTTCCCTTCATGGCTCAGTGGTTAACGAATCTGACTAAGAACCATGAGGTTGCAGGTTTGATCCCTGGCCTTGCTCAGTGGGTTAACGATCCTGCATTGCCGTGAGCTATGGTGTAGGATGCAGACACAGCTCAGATCCCGCGTTGCTGTGGCTGTGGCGAAGGCCGGCGGCTACAGCTCCTGTTAGACCCCTAGCCTGGGAACCTCCATATGGCATGGGTGTGGCTCTACATAAAAAGGCAAAAAGACAAAAAAGAAAAGGAATTACTTTAACTGTAAATGGACTAAATGCCCAGTCAAAAGACAGAGGGTAGCTGAATAAAAACCTTGATTAAAAAAATAAGATCCATCCATATTTTACCTACAACAGATTCACTTCAGAGACAAAGACACACAGAATGAAAATGAATGGATAGAAAAACATATTCTATGCAAATGGAAAAGAGTGGGGATAGTAATATTCATATCAGACAAAATAGACTTTAAAACAAAGACTGTAACAGATAACAAAAGACATTACATAAAGATGAAGAGGTCAATTCAACAAGAGGATACAACATTTATAAATATTTGCATACCCTAAATAGGAGCACTTAATTATATAAAGCAAATAGTAACAGAAATAAAAGGAGAAACAGCGTTACAATGATAGTAGGGTATTTTAATACCCTGATAGCAATAAATAAATGATCCAGACAGAGAAACAATGTGGAAATATTAGCATTAAATGACTCATTAGGCCAGATGGACTTCACATGTATATGTATGCATATAGACACATACATAAACTTCCTATCCAAAAAAAGCAGAATATACATTCTTTTTAAATGCCCAGGGAACATTCTCCAGGATAGATCAAATATTAGGCAAAAACATGTCTCAAAGAAAGTAAGATAATTTAAATCATATAAAACATCTTTTATGACCACAAGGGCCTGAAACTAGAAATCAACTATAAGAAGAAAAGTGGAAAAAAGCACAAACACATGAAGATTAAACAAGAGGCTACTAAACTACCAAAAGTCATTGATGAAATCAAAAAAGAAACAAAAAACACTTGAGACAAATGAAAACAGAAACACAATTTTCCAAAACAGTGTTCAGCAAAAGCCATTCTGAGAGGAAAGTTCTTAGTAATACAGGCCTATTTCAAAAACCAAAAACAAACAAAAAGTCTCAGATAAACAATGTACATTTAAAGGTAGAAAAATAAGAACAAGAAAAGCCCAAAGTTAGTAGAATAAAGGAAATAAAAACAGATGAGAGCAGAATTAAATGAAGCAGAGACTAAGAAGCAATAAAAAAAGATCAATGAAACTAAGACTTGGTTCTTTGAAAAGACAAACAAAATTGATGGACAACAAATCTACATCAAAGGAGGCAAGAAAATACAACGGGGAAAAGACAGCTCCTTCAATAAATAATGTTGGGAAAAACTGGACAGCTAAATACAACAGAATCGAGTTGACTACTCTCTCACACCATATACAAAAATTAAATCCAAACTGATTAAAGATCTGAACCCATAAAATTCCTAGGATGAAATGTAGGCAGTACATTGATGACATTGGTTTTAACATTTTTTTTTTTAGATATGTCTCCTGAGGCAAGGGAAACAAAACAATAAGTAAGCAAACAAAAAAGGTTCTGCACAGTGAAGGAAACTACTGGCAAAATGGAAAGGCTGCCTATCGAATTGGAGAAGATATTCACAAACCATATATCTAATAAAGGGTTAATAAAAAAACTCTACAAAGAATTCTTCAACTCTACATCAAAACAGATAATCTAATTAAAAAATGGGAAGAGGACATGAATAGGCATTTTCCAAGGAACATATGCATGTAGATGGCAAAAAACGTATGTAGAGGTGCTCAACATCCCTAATCATGAGAGAAATGGCAGGTCAAAACCACAATGAGATACCAACTCAGACCTGTCAAAATGGTTATCATTACAGACAAGAAACAATTTTTGTGAGCATGTGGGAAAAAAGGAAATGACATACGATATAGGTGTAAATTATAAATTGGTGCAACCACTAAAGAAAACAGTATAGTTTCCTTAAGAAAATGAAAAATAGGGAGTTCCCATCGTGGCTCAGTGGTTAACGAATCTGACTAGAAACCATGAGGTTGCGGGTTCGATCCCTAGCCTTGCTCAGTGGGTTAAGGATCTGGCATTGCCTTGAGCTGTGGTGTAGGTTGCAGACGCGGCCCAGACCCTGCATTGCTGTGACTGTGACCAAGGCTGGCAGCTGTAGCTCCTGCTAGACCCCTAGCCTGGGAACCTCCATATGCCGCGGTGCGGCCTAAGTAAGGCAAAAAGACAGAAAAAAAATTAAAAAAAAATAAGAAAATGAAAAATAGAACTACCATATGGTCCAGCAATTCCACTACTGGATATTTGTCCAAAGAAAACAAAAACACTCTTTTGAAAATATATATGCATCCCTATGTTCACCGCGACATTATTTATAGACAAAATATAGATGCCACCTATTTTCTTGATAGATGAATGGATAAAAGTGTGGTATATATTTAGGTATGATATATGTATATACATATATATATATGTATATATATATATGTGTGTGTGTCTGTATCATATATTTGTATGTCTATATATGTATACATATATATGTATGTAAACACACACAATGGAATACTACTCACTCTTAAAAAGAATAAAATTTTGTTATTTGCAATAATCTGGATAGACCTTGAAGGGAAGGGAAATAAGTTAAAAAGAGAAAGACAAATGCCTTGTAATTTCATTGATATTTGGAATCTAAAAGACAAATAAACACAATAAAATAAAAATAGACTCATAGATACAAAGGACAAACTGGTGGTTGCCAGAAGGGAGGGCAGTTGGCTGTGGAAAGAAATAAGTGGAGATTAAGGGGTATGAACTTCCAGCTATAAAGTAATTAAATCATGGGGATATAATGTACACATAAGGAATACAGTAAATAATGTTATAACACTTTGGTAACCAAACTTGTGATTTTTAGTAATGTATTAAAATATCACAGCACTATTTTGCACATCTGAAACTAATATAATATTACATGTTAAGTATAACAACAATTTTTAAAAAAGGAAAAAAAATCAAGTAGGTCTTAAGGGCAAGAAGCATCATGCTTTGGGAATTCAGATAGTCTGATAGACAATTTCAATTTAATTTTAATTTAATTTTATATTGCAACATAGATGTTTCCTATCAATTCTTGCAAAAGACTAAAATATCTAATGGGTTCATGAAATTTATTTGCATCATTTGGGTTAAAAAAGTAATTAATGTTGGCACATTAGCAGATATATTATTGACATTCCAGTGTCAAGCTTACAGGAAAATTAGGTATGATCAAAGAAGTGCAGATATAGGTTTATTGTCCCAATATGCAAGTCTATGGCTAAAAAACTGTCTGGTATACCTTGGAATATCTATGAAGACAGCCCCTGACCAAAAATCACATTGCTCCTTGCCTTCCACCACACTTTCTTTTCTATAATGAGTTAGAATTTTTCCATTCTTTAATACGTCATTGGCTAAAAAATTATTCTGTAGCTAACAAACTTTAGAAGATAATTTACTGAGTTAAATGCAAAAACAAAATTCAGTATTATTCTGATCCTGGGATAGATCCAGGATGGTTGGGGGTAGTTTTAAAGACAAATTACCAGGGGGCTCCCACTGTGATAGTGGGTTAAGAATCTGACTGCCACAGCTCAGGTTGCTGCAGAAGTGTGTGTTTAGTCCCTGGCCCAGCACAGTGGGTTAAAAGATCTGGCACTGCCACAGTTTCAGTGTAGGTCTCAGGTGTGGCTTAGATTCAATCCCTGGCTAGGGAACTTCCATATGCTACAGGTGTGGCCATAAAAAACAAAATAGTAAAATAAAATAAAAATAAATCACTAGAAGTAAGAAAATAAAGTTAAAATCCATTAAAACATTTAAAGAACTTTTAGCAATGTGTGTTAAAATACATCATTCAAACTAAAACTCAGCTAGTACAGTTAGTACTCTGAATGACCGGTACAATGAATGCAACAGTTTCTTGGTATTTGTCACTTTAAGATCTATTTCCAATAATAATAGTTTATATTCAAGGAAGTGGAAAGATACCCTATGCCCTTGGGTTGGAAGAATTAATACAATTAAAATGGCCATACTAACCAATGCAATATACAGATTTAATGCAATCCCTATCAAATTACCCGTGACATTTTCCACAAAACTAGAAAAAATAATCCTAAATTTTATATGAAACTAGAAAAGACCCAGAATTGCCAAAGCAATCCTTAATAAAGTGAACAAAGCAGGAAGCATAGCCCTTTCAGACTTCTGACAATACTACAAAGCTACAGTGATCAAAACAGTATAGGACTGGCACAAAAACAGGCATATAGATCATGGAACAGAATAGGGAGTCTGGAAATAAACTCACACACCTATGGTCAATTAACCTTTGACAAAGGAGCTGAGAATATACAAAGGAGAAAAGACAGCCTCTTCAGCAAGTGGTGTTTGGAAAACTGGACAGCTGTATGTAAATTAGTAAAGTTAGAACACTTTCTCACACCATACACAAAAATAAACTCAATGACTTAAAGACTTAAATATAAGAAATGACACCATAAAACTCTTAGAAGAGAACATAGGCGAAACATTCTCTGACATAAATCACAGTAATATTTTCTTAGGTCAGTCTCCCAAGGCAATAGAAATAAAAGCAAAAATAAACAATTGGGACCTCAACAAACTCACAAGCTTTTGCATAGCAAGGGAAATCATAAATGAAACAAAAGGACAATTTACAGACTGGGAAAAATTATTTGCAAATGATGCAACCAATAAGGGCTTAATTTCCAAAATAGACAAACAGCTCATACAAGTCAATAACAAAAAAACAAATAACCCAGTTGGAAAATGGGCAGAAGACCTAAATAAATATTTCTCCAAAGAAGACACATGGATGGTCAACAGGCATATGAAAAATATGCTAAACACTGCTAAGTATTAGTGAAATGCAAATCAAATCTACAATGAGGTATCATCTCACTCGCCAGAATGGCCATTATCAAAAAGTCTACACATAACAAATGTTGGAAGGCGTCTGGAGTAAAGGGAAACCTCCTACACTATTGGTGGAAACATAACTTGGTGCACTGTGGAAAACAGTATGAAAGTTCCTTAAAAAACTAAAAATAGAACTACCACACGATCCAGCAATCCACTTCTGGGCATATATCTGGAGAAGATGAAAGTTCTAATTTGAAGCGATACGTGCACCCCAATGTTCACAGTGGCATTATTTACAGTATACAAGATATGGAAGCAACCTGTGTTCATCAACAGACAAATGGATAAAGGTGTGTGTGTGTGTGCATGTATAATGGAATGTTAGCCATAAAATAGAATGAATTACTGCCATTTGCAGCAATATGGATGGACCTAGAGCCTATCATACTGGGCGAAGTAAGTCTGACAGAGAAAGACAAATATTACATGATATCACTTACATGTGGACTCTAAAAAATAGTACAAATGAACTTATTTACAAAACAGAAACAGACTCAAAATATAATGATACACCCTTAGTGAAAAACAATGTGAAATCAAAAGAGCCCCAATGTGACTTTGAAATATAATCCAGTTTTTTCCCTAATAGATTAACACAAGAGACCATGAAATTAAAAAAACCCAATAACTAAAAATGTTTTAATGATGTGATACAATAAACTAACAGTGTAATTTTTATTTAATTTAGTCATGTAATTTACAATGAAAATTTAATGACCTCAAATACTGGTTGTACTTTGGAAAACACTGATAAAGGGAAAATACAAAAGAAGCTATTTTGAATTAGAAAATAATTTTCTTATTTTTTAAGTAACCCCGTCTCTATCCAAAACTTCAAAATTTCAAGCTTATAAATTGTGTTAAAATTTAGACAAAAGATGTAAAGACAACTCGGTGGTAAAAAATTAAATGCCTTCATTTAAAAACTAATAAATGAAAACAATTTAGAAATCTAACCTCCAAGAGACGAGTTCTTTAATTCTGTTTCTCCAATTCTATCCTGGTCAAATAATCTTGACTAGTAAAAAAGATTTATGTAAAACGAATGCAACTATATTTAGTATAACAAAATTTATGCCTAATTCAAATGTCCAACAATAAAAGAAGGGTTAGTAAATGGATCATATATTTAAACATCATGGTACTAAAACAAATAAAGCATGAAAAAGAATGTGTGAAAAAAATTTAAACTGAGTTTGATCCCAATTCTATTAAAGCATTCATAAAAGAACAAACTAGAAAGCAATACGCCAAGATTTCATATATAACCCATGGCATTATATATTATTTTAATTTTATGTTTTTCACTCTGTTTTTCAAATTTTCAATATTAAAAAAAGTACATTTTAGGTTTGATTTGAGGAACAAAATCATCTTAAATAATGAAAGTCAATAATAACTAGAGGACACTGAGGGCTAAGAATAGGTCCCAGATAAATACCTCACAAGACAAAGGCCTAGTATTTTTGGCAAATTACAAAAGCTGTTTTTTATTTATTTATTTATTTAATTTATCCAGTCACTAATGATACCTACATAGTGTTAGGTGCCTGAATTATTGTGTATGTATGTAATCACACACTCCATTTACAGGTATTTAGAACATAAATTCCCTAACTTTGTAGAACTAATCTAAGTAATAATTAGTTTTATATATCACTGTAGGTGAAATAAAGCAATATATTGGTAGAATTATAACTTACTGTGGTTGCACAATGAATATCTTTCCATATGGTAGCTTCCCTGGAGAGATCAGAGGCTTCAAACAAATTATCAAGGATCACTTCCCCAATCATGTCATGTCTAGAAAATCTGTCAAAATCATATACACTGAAATGTAGCTTTCGGTTGCTTAGTTGATCATATGCTACAGGAAACTGAAAAGTTTCATCAAACAGAGGATTTAAAGTCTTTCTGTGTACACGGGTCTGAAATTTCTTTTTCCTATCTGGAAGAAGGTACATCTTCACATAAGGGTCAGAAGTTCCTGTAAAATCTTTAGCAGGGAGGTCTAAGGCTTTGATAATTTTAACAACTAGAAGTTCATTTTCATAATCGTACTGGAGGGTAAAGTTAAACTTCCCACAGATTTTGACATCTTCTTTCCTGTTGCCCTCAGAGTCAACTGATTTCTGTTTGTAGAGCTCTGGTTTTATTCTTCCAATGCTGGTTGTTGTTTCTCCTCTTTGCAAAACAGGTTCTGTGCCCATGCCAAAATCAACACTGGAAACTTGCATTTGCCTTGGGAGATGTCTTCTGAAGGAATTGTGGCTGTACACACACACATACACACAAAATCATTTTGATGACAGTATTACACTGTGGCATATAAACTCTCCCCCACATCCAGGATAATGAAAATGCTACATCTATAGCAATAAACAGATGTGTGCACACACGCACACACGCACACACACACACACAAAATCAGAGTAACTTTTGAAAAACCAGAAATGCGATAATTCAAAGGAAAAGTCTTCTGAAGTTAAATAAAAACCTAAAACTCACAAATGTACATTTTTATGAGCTTTTGGAATTTTTACGTATTATCATAAGCACATACTTACCAAAAAATTCAATATTCATCAAAATATAAATGTTATCAATTACTTAGGTGTATCTAGATGTAAATAGTATGCAGACAAATCATTCAGATATCCAGTTTCTTTACATCTGAATACTTTGGTCTCTTGAATTTCAAATTTTAGTGATAACAATATTAAAAAAACCTAAGTCCACATTGTCTCACGGTATTATTTCAAATATTTAAGTTAACTAAATGAATATTTACTTTTTAAAACAATATATACTTAATGACAGCCAAAATGAGTACATTTTCTTTTTCAAAATGAAGTGGGCTTCAAGAATTCTTAAGGATTAAAAAATGCAGAATTTTAGAATTTGGGGATAAATAATAGTTCTTAAAATTCAAAGAAAATTTCCTTTAGTCACTTTACTATTTACCTTGCCAGCAGTTCCAGCACATTTTAATATAAAGTAACTATCGTTCACTAATGTCTTATATATGTGACTTGCCTTAAGACATCCGTATACTTTCCTCATGATTTCCAGCATCAGCTATGTCAATTTAAGTATTTCCTAAAGGTCTGGTCTTTTCTCAGTCATTCCTTTAGACTAATCAGTTCTTGGGCTATGATTGTTATCTTGAATCTGATGATTCCTATATCCACGATCAGATAAAATTCTTTTTTTTTCTTTTTTTTTCTTTTTTCCTTATTTGGGCCTCACCTGCTGCATATGGAGGTTCCCAGGCTAGGGGTCTAATTGAAGCTGTAGCTGCTGGCCTTTGCCACAGCCACAGCAACATGGGATCCTAGCCGCGTCTGCAACTTACACCCCCGTCACGGCAACGCCGGATCCTTAACCCACTGAGTGAGGTCAGGGATCAAACCCGCAACCTCATGGTTCTTCATCGGCTTGGTTAACCACTGAGCCATGACAAGAACTCCAGATAGATAAAATTCTAGTTCCGTATCTCTTTGTCTTCAAGGGAGATTTCTAAACAGACATCCTAATTTTGCCCCAAACCCAAGCAGACTCGTCATTTCTCTCTTTTGTTTTCAAAGTAGTTCTCTCTTCCACAATCTGACAACAGCGCTAACATTTTCATCAGTCACTTCTGCTTGGAAATCTGCAGTATGATTTGAATCACCTTTCCTTTAAGTCATGGGATTTACTCAGTTTTCTAAGACTCTGTGATGTTAGCTTTGAGACATTTATTTCCATTCCTACTTGGTTCAGATCTCCATCCCCTCATACTTTGCTTTCCACGGTAGCCTTCAGCTTTGGCTTTCCTTCTTTCAGCTCTCTCTTACACTCAATATCTCTCCAGAATTTACTTCAAAATCTTTTACTCACTTATGTTGTCTGTTACATCACATCGACATCTTTTACAGCATTAACACTGAGGGCATTAGTTAGTTCATAGTTGACTCACTGCTACACACATACAGACTGATTTAAGAGGAGTAGAAAATTAATCAGCATCCAGAAGTGAGATACCTGGGCATGGAACCATTTGAGAGGAGGTTAGAGGAACTGAGGATGTTGAACCTGGAAAGTAAAGGAAGAAGCAGAAGCAACAGCAACAATGAGATTGACACTAGTTACTCTCTAATATTTGAAGGACAGTCGTGACAGAATTAATAAGAATTTATGGAGGTTTTAGGTGGATTGATTTCCATTTAACATAAGGGAATGTTTAAAAATATCTAGAGCTGACTGAGGAGGTCGGCAAGATGGCGGAGGAGAAGAGGTGGTGCTCACCCTCTCCCACAAATACATCAAAAAACGCATCTAAATATAAAACAACTTGGACAAATCATCATCTCAATGCTGATTAATTTAAACCTCCAAAAACTGCAAGAAACCCTTGAAATAACTGGGTAGAACTGAAGAAAAAAAAAAGGTGAGAGAGAGAAAAGCAATTAGGATGGCAGCCAGCACCCCAGGGAGGGAGCTGTGAAAAACAAAAGTTTCCTGGAAAGAAACCTAAACAA
>PVHT021183646.1:14335680-14441768 GCA_004024745.2 Catagonus wagneri
GCATGTTCACTGCAGCACTATTCACAATAGCCAAGACATGGAAACAACCCAAATGTCCATCGACAGATGACTGGATTAGGAAGACGTGGTATATATACACGATGGAATACTATTCAGCCATAAAAAGGATAAAATAATCTCATTCGCAGGAACATGGATGGAATTAGAAACCCTCATACTGAGTGAAGCAAGTCAGAAGGAGAAAGATAGATGTCATATGAAATCTCTTATAACTGGAGTCTAAAACTGCACAAATGAACCTCTCAACAGAAAAGAAAATCACGAACTTGGGGAACAGACTTGTGGTTGCCAAGGGGGCGGGGGAGGGGTGGGGGAGGGATGGGAGGGATTGGGGATAACTAGGGCTGTTATGATGGAATAGCAAGGAGATCCAACTGTAATGCACGGGGAACTATATCTAATTACATGTGACAAATCCATATATGTACATGTACCCGGGTCACCACGCGGTGCAGTTGGAAAATCTGACAGATATCTGTAAACCAGTTATAATGCAAAAAAAATAAAAAATAAATTATAAATAAATAAATAAATAAACATATAAAAATATCTAGAGCTGTCCAATATGGTGAAGTAATGAACTTTCGCAAATAGGAAGTGTAGAAAAATGATTAGATATTGAAGGAGAAGATTTCTTCTTCAGGAGAGATGCTAGACCACTGAGTGTTTCCTAACTTACTTTCTATGATTCTCTGTCATTCTATGATGTTTTGATAATTTTATGACCATAAGTTGTCAAAATATATTATTACACATATTAACAAAATGAAATATTTATAAGTCAGAATTATAATCAGAGGGCTTCCAAGTTCACTCTCATACATTTAATCAGTTTATTTTCTATAACTGGACTGGGACACTGAACAATTGTGTAAATAGTATAACAGGGAGTTCCCTTCGTGGCTCAGTGGTTAACGAATCCGACTAAGAACCACTAGGTTGCGGGTTTGATCCCTGGCCTTGCTCAGTGGGTTAAGGATCCGGCGTTGCCGTGAGCTATGGTGTAGGTTGCAGACGCGGCTCGGATCGCGCGTTGCTGTGGCTGTGGTGTAGGCCGGCGGCTACAGCGCCTGTTAGACCCCTAGCCTGGGAACCTCCATATGCCACGGGTGTGGCTCTACATAAAGGCAAAAAGACAATAAATAGATGAATAAATAAATAAATAAATAAATAAATAAATACTATAACAAATCCTTAGAACTATATGTATCAAAATCATTTCAACTCTACATAGACTCTCTTTATACAAATAAAGAAGACAAATCAAAATGACCTGTGAACATATTAGCAACTTCTTGTCTGTTACTGTGTTGTTTAGAGACTACTCAAAGTTTTTTTAAAAGACATATATTGCGCATGTATTGAATTAAGATAAAGATGAAACTGGTAAAACACTGAGCAATGCCTGCCATGAGGTGAAAATACACTGCAGCAGTTTTGGATAAACTCTTCATCAACATTCTGCTTAGCCTTGTCACCTGAAAGGCCTTTAGTGTGCTGTCATAAAGAGTTATATAGAAGAAAGGAGAAGACTTAAGGGAAAAATGATATTCCAGTATCAGATAAGAACTGGAATAGAAGAAAACTATATTCCCAATCTGGGGTGAAAGAAAAGGTGAATAATGAAAGCCAGAAAAATTAAGGAAATTCACAATATAAAATTTCCACAACAAAAAAAATTAAAGTCTGACCTTGATCTTCAGATTTTGCCTAAAATACTTAGTGCTTACTATGCGGCAGGAACACTGTCAGTTCTTTATCGGTTTCCTTGATCTTCATGTAACCCTATGAGGTATTTATCACTATGGTCCCCATTTTACAAATGAAGACACTGTGCTAAAACTGAAATTTGACCAGTTTGACCAAAGTAGTCTGGGTTTAGGGGCTATACTCTTTTGCAGAAAAGCAAAATACATTAGGCAATTTATGCTATAGTTTATACTCAAAGATGATTGTTTAACTTTGACCATACTTGAAACATTATTTCCATATAAAGAAATACACTAGGATTACTTTATTTCAGATGAGGGAATTAGCTCTTAATTAAAATTATCTTGAATTTAAGACCCAATATTTTAGTTTCGGTAGCTGAGTATGTAAAAGTCTTTACTAACTTACTTAAAGCTTGAAGTGATCTGTTTCCTCAGATTCATCCTTAGATTCATCTCATTTTAATGCACTGAATATGCTATAAATTTCATTTTGTCTCTTAATGTATACCAGATATATAAGATCAGGGGCTTAAATTAGGGTCAGGGAATTTATGAAAATAATAAAAATTAAAAAAGGAATACAGTTAGTATATGTGTCTGTGACTTATTAAAGGGGGCTAGCATATAATCTAGTGTATATATTCAATATTCCTAAGACTTTTAGAACATTTTATTAATCTAATATTTCTGCCAAAATGACTTTCAATAATTTTTATTTTTTTAAATTTTTTGTGAACAAAAAACCCCCAAGGAGTTAATGCCTTATTTTACAAATTGATCCATAATTTTTCTTCCTTTATGCTTTTCAGCATAATAAAACTTTAATCATCTATCATCTCCCTAAAAAATCAATAATTTCTTTCTTATGCTATTGAAATAACTGTGTATCTGTAAAACACCTTCTAAAAGAAATCAAAGAGTAGGAACGTTTTTGTTCTAGTAAGCCAGTGCCCTAATTACAGAGTAAATAGTGCATGTTCTAAGTCACAGTTTAGCTAGTCAGTTAAGAGAAGCTTTAATTGTTACGATGTCAAACTATTGCCATGACAACACAGACCTTCTTTATGTTTTGGCATTTTTTTCTCTTTTGGAATGACAATGGTAAGTGGCTATGTAGTCTCATACGAATATCCAACCAGTTAAAGTACAGGCCCATTTGCCTATTACTGATCTCATCCGTACCCTTCAAACCTAGGAAGGCACAACATAATTACTCTTCCAGATGGAGAAGGAAGAATTTTTCCCAACGTACCTGGAATATCTGACTAGGTAAAGTCAATATTACTTGATACCATAGGAATAAAATGTATTCATGTGGTAATTTTCAAATATTTTTAACCAACAGCTCCTTTCTTTTCGAACACAATCAGGGACCAGAAGTTGAATATGTGGGCACAGAGCTGCTTTGGTTGACATGTGAGTAGAGTCCTGGAATCTCACTGGAAAACATGCCTATTTTTCCCCACTACCCAAAAGAAAGCATTTGAAGAGCATTACATGAGACAGAATGCCAGACTGAAATCAGACTTCCGTTTGTCCAGCCTCCCTGTGGAGTGAGGGTAAGTCATTTCACTTGTTTGAGCTTTACTTTCCTCATCCATCAAACAGTCTGTTCACAGTTATGAAGGTCAAATGAGATATTACAGATAACTTTGAAACTTATTTTCACATACTGATAATAATTACCGTTAAGAGTTCAGGGCACAAGGGCTGAAGAGCAAACACCGTAATAAACTTTAGTTCTGACAATCTCAAATCTAGGTTTCCTTTTTGGGGATGCAGTGATGGCTTAAAATCATTTCTGTGTGAGCATGTCCTGGACTTCCACTCTGGACAACAGATTTCCTCGGCTTAACTCACTTCGTAGCATCCAGCAGTTCTTTCTTTTGTAAATGGGAAGCCTATAACCTCCTACTCTTATTCCTAGAGCATCAAGCAGTATTGACTATAACTAGTCAGATAGTCCAGGTAAGTTGGGAAAAGTTCTCTATACGAGTATTAAATTTACCTTTGATATTGCTTGAGAAATCAGAGGGGAAATGTGAAAGAATATGTAGCATTATTTTATTGGTTTATTCAACAGTTTATAAGGATTTCTGCTCTCCTTGTTTTTTAATACTTACATTTATATTGAAAATTATCAGCAGATGTTAAAAGTTATCATCCTGTTTTATAGCTAAGGTGGCTCAAATAGTAACAGTAAATCAATTTTTTGGTAAACAACATTTTCATCTTTATTTGTTTCCTATTTCTTCCATTAAGTTTGGAAAAAAAGGACAAGAGCCATTCAGCACAAAAATATCGAGCATACAGCATGCAGGGCACTATATACATGAAAGCGGACTAAGCTGTATAATACACAACAATGAATTTTTGAAAAACATTCATTGTCTATGTCAGCAAAATCCTCTTGGTTCACTAACACTCTCCATAACAATGGTTTTGTTTTGATTCCTAACAATGCACAAGTTTTTTCCAACTACTTGGTTTCTAGGTGCTTTGAATTCCTCTGCCGCAATGATGTTCTCTGCTTAACTCTGCTACTACCATGTGCATGGCCAGATTTTGCAGTTAACATTAGTTGCAAATGCCCCATGACCCCAACTTCAGGCATGCCTCTCTTGATCAACACCTCTGTCCAGTTCACACCCTCTTATACTGTTTCTCTGTTATATATACAAACAACCTTTCCAGCTCACAAGAATCTCCATTTCATTGATTCTATCACTATTTCCTAATTCCTAGTTCCTTGATATCATTTTTCTCCTTTTTATACAGTTTCAAATCCATGACTAATCATGAGAGCCACTCACACAGTGCATCCTCAGTTCCTTGGTTGCTCTCTATCTTCTTAGTTGCAGGGCAAAACCACAGTCCTGGTGGAATTCAACTTTCCATCATCTCTACACCTGTATATCTGCAAATGAATATAACTAGAGAAAAACATAAAACAACTCTCACTGTTCCACTTTAAATTCATGACCACATCTTCATGTAGAGTCTAATGCTTCAAGCAAATCATTCTTCCTCTCAATTGCCTAGATCCACAAGAAGACTATTTCACATGGTCTCACTTTTCTTAAATCTATATCGCCCTCTTCATTCTCAATCTCAATTAATGACCTCACTTTCCATTTCATTAATGAAATCAAAACAAAGAACAGAAAACTTCCATGGATTTCCACCCCCTCATCAACCTTCTTATCAGCATCTGTGCCTGTATTTTTTACCTTCCTGATTGATATTAATTAATCACGCTGTTACCCAAAGCCGGTTCTTCCACTTGTGAACCAAATCCCATTTTCTCTCATGTCACCTTCAAGTTGAGGACAGCATCCAAAAAATAGAGCAAAAGACAAAGAGATGGAAAATAGGACAAGAATGGTCTTCTTTGATTCCTGCATTAGTAATTCTGCCTCTTACTACCATTAGCACATTAGGATCCTGTTACTTCTGCTATCTTAAAGGAAACTTTTTCCATTCACCCCACTTATCTTTGTACTGCTGTTTCTTTTAACACATTTGCAGCAAAATTTGATGATATCATCTCCTAGTTTTGAACACCATCTCTGTGTGGATGCCAAAATTATGTATCACAGAGTTTCTCCACAATTAGGTTGCCTACTAATTTTTCCACTTCCAAAATCTTTAAACACAACAGTTCCATATCCTCTGTTTGTGGCTCTCAAACTCACTCCATTCACAGTCTCATCTTTCTCAATTTGATCTTTCCAGATGCTCAGGCCAAAACATTGGAGTCATTCTTGACTCTTCTCTTTTTATTCATATGCCTAAGCTATTGTGTCATATACTATTTATTCTATCTTTAAAATATATCCTGAATTCAGACAGTTCTCACCATCATTAACTATTACCTCCCAGTCTGAACAATCACTTCAGGATTATAGCCTACATAGTGGTCTTTCTGTTTCTATTCCTTTGCCTCCAATATTTATACTCAAAACAACAGAGTAATACTTTCAAAATATAAGTCAGATCATGGCACTCCTCTGACTAATTGCTCTCTGGTGGCTTCTCATGTTACTCAGAGTAAAGCCATAGTTTAGGTCCTGCTACCTTCCTGATTTTTCTCCTAGTATTTTCCACCTTGCTCTCTCTGCTACACCCACATTGGCTTCCTTGCTGTGGCTGGAACTGAAAAGGCTGGTTCCACCTTCAGGGCCTTTTCAGTGGCTGCCTCCTCCAAAAGGAAAGTTCTCCCCAAACACCCACATGGTCCACCCTTCCACCTCTTCAAGTTTTTACTGAAATGTTATCTTCTCAGCAAGTTCTATCCTGACTATCAAATATTAAACTGGAACACTGCTTCCCATTCACACCTACCACTCCCTTTGCACTATCGTTTTCTATAGAATTTTTTATCTTCTAAACCATTGGGTAATTTACTTAATTATGTTGCTTGGTTCCTCTCTATGAGAAAGCAGGTGGGGATTTTTGAGTTTTGTTCCCTGATGTGGATCAAATGTCTAGAAAAATGCCCAGCACATAACAATCACTCATAAATATTATTGAATAAACAATTAAAAATCTCAATTTAGCCATATGACTAACAACCCAATAATAATAAATGTTATGTGCAGAAAAATTGGTTTTCTTCTCAGTTATGTGATATCATGTTTAAAATTAATCAAAGTAACTTATCTTTATTCCATTCAGACTTTACAGGAAACTTGTTCTTTAATAAAAGTTAATGAAATGAATGTTGTTATCCTAAAAATACTTGTCCCTTGACCTTTCATCATGTTAAAAATATATATACAAATCACAAGAGATAATAAGCAATTGCTTTTGATCCAGCATATATTTAAAGGAACACATGAAGAATTAGGTTGGGAAATATTTCTTGGTAGCTTTTGATCTACAAATGAAGTTGTGAAAACATAATATTTTATATTAAAGAAAATAAGTAATATAGAAGAAAGCCTAAAAAGTTTTTGTAAAACTGTCTCAATAACAACTTGTCAGAATAGTAAGTCCAAGAACATTCTGGTTGACATTGCTACGTCCCTGTAAGGTCTTTACACCTTAATTATATATTCTAGCTCTAAATTTCTATGCTCAATGTGTCATTTAGGCCTTCCCTTACTTGGAATTATGTTGCTAGCTATCAAGAACCTCTTTCCTAGTGAGCTCAGCTAGGTTTTGGAGAAAAATGGGGATAGCTGTCCAGCTGAGTTCACCTAACACCTCCTGTGCCTCTACATCTCCTTGAGTGTACTACAAACAGTGTATTGAAATCATCTGTTTTCAGATCCCTCTTCCATTCCCCAAGCCTCTTACTAGGCTGTGGTCTTTATAGTGGCAGAAACTAGGTATTATTCATCTTTTCATGAATTTCATAATAAACATATGCTGAGATTCAAGAAATGTCTGTTGGAGTTTGTATGAAATAATTTACTCCAAGATTCCTGTAACTAATTAAAGGCAACTTCCCAAGAACTATTTGAACTATGAGGGAGGTCCCAATAAGTTTATAATTAGTGCTTGTACAAAGGAGATACTGTTTATTAGTGCCAGAAAACAAACTTTCCAAGTTTGAATATATTTTGCACAGTTTTTCTCTGACCTTTGGTTTGAAAAGCCATCCTATTTCAGAGAAGAAGTTAGTTTATACACCAAATAATATGTTTTATAAAGGAGATATTTAACTACCTCAAGCATCTGCACAGCATGTTTTATGAACTTTTAGTTCATGAAGATAAATCTCAGGTTCAACCATCGTTCTGGTTAAGCACTGCTTCTTGATATCCTAGAAAGTTAGATAGCTTTTAAAGTCTTCCTTTGGATGACATCTTGCTTCCCACGCCTTACAATATCTTGGGATGAAAACTGAAGTTTTTGCAATCTTTTAAGAAGAATTAAATTTTAAAAATATCTGTTAAAAAGAACTATGCAATCCTGTTTTACATATTTTTACGTAATTCATTTCTCCTAAAACAATGGGTATTGAGTATTCTTCCCGTTTTTATGTCTGATGATTTTAAGAATTACTTTTCTACCCTCTGATCCAGTGATCTCACTCCTGGGCATGCTTCAGAAGAAAACTATAATCCGAATAGACGCATGCACCCCAGTGCTCACTGAGGCACTGTTTCCATGAGCCAAGTCATGGAAGCGACCTAAATGTCCACTGGCAAATGAGTAGAGACACACATACCCACACACACAGGAATATTACTCAGCCATAGAGAAGAATGAAATAATACCATCTGCAGAAACACAGATGAACTTAGGGTGAGATTGTCATACTAAGTGAAGTAAGCCAGAAAAAGAAATATCATATGATTATCTCCTACATGTGGACTCTGAAAAAAAAATGACACAAATGAATTTATTCACAAAACAGAAATAAACTCACAGAGAAAACAAACTTATGGTTACCAAGGGGAAAAGGTGGGGAGGGATAAATTAGGAGTTTGGTATTAATATATACACACTACTAAACCTAAAATAGATAACCAACGAGGACCTACTGTATAGCAAAGGGACCTATATGCAATACCTCATAATAATCTTAGATAGAAAATGTGAAAAAGAATATATATATACTATACATATATATACTATACTTACACATACGTAGCATATATACTATATATATATAACTAAATCACTTCGCTGTCCCTAAAACTAACCAAACTATGCTTCAAAAAATTACTTTTCTAAGCAACTATAGCTAACTGTAAATTCATCAGCACATATTAGTTAATAATTTTTTTCCATGTCATGATTTGTTCACGTACAATTGGATCAGTCACTAGGTTTCCCAATTCTTTTTAATGGGTACTTACAATCCTAACAGTGGTTAACCTACATAGTTTCTCATCCTCAAATTATTTTGCCAGTTACAATTCACCTCATTTCACACTATTAATGAATGAAAGAAAATTGGTGCTTATGCTCATCTTTGGGAGTATACCATCATTAGCCTCTTCCTAATATTAGCGCTATTTATCTCACCATCTGATGTTGTCATTAAAGGAGCAAAGTGGAGAGATAATCAATCAATCAATCAATCAAAACCACTCACTTGATGCTTATTATGTACCTACAAAGTAATGGAAATTAGGAACACATTAATTTATACAGTCTTGTTCTCTGAGAACTTAGCATCTTAGATTTGGCAAACACCTAGAGCTCAACATTAAGACAGTAAATAATTGCTAGACTGTAGCTATGGATTTAAAGGAAAATAGTTATAACTGGACAGAAAAAAGGGACACTCTCAGATGAATTTTCCTTTCCTTAAAGATGTTACAGCACATAAAAAGAAGTTATAATTTGGATAGTGATGCAGCATAAGCAAAATCACAGAGGCTAAGAGTTGAGGTCTACGAGAGGATGATAAAAAGACCAAGCACCCTTCTAATTGGCAAGCATGAAAGATCCATTTGGATAGATAAGATTAGTTATCAAACTCATTTACTGATTTTTTTAATCAACAAATATACCCTGAGTTCTACAGTGCTTTGTCTAGGTGTCAACAGCAATACAGAAGTAAAATGGGCTTATTTTTTTGCCTAGGAAGGCAGTGTAGACCTATATGTATGGGGCAATATGGATCCAAAAAGTTACAACGGTAGCTTGGTGTCATCAGATTGTAGCAGTTTGGCTCTTAAAAGGTTTGGACTATCTTTGGAACTGATAAGCAATGAGATCCTGCTGTATAGCACTGGGAACTATGTCTAGTCACTTATGATGGACCATGATAATATGAGAAAAAAGAATATATACATGTATGTGTAACTGGGTCACCTTGCTGTGCAGTAGAAAATTGACAGAACACTGTAAACCAGCTATAATGGAAAAATCAATATAAATGAAAAAAAAATAAAAGGTTTGGACTAGACCTGGAATGAGTGAGGTGTCAATGTTTTTTTGGTTTTTTTTTTAATGAGATCTTAGATTCTTCCTTTATAACTTTTCTCAGTTTTCTATATTTTGTTTTTGTTGGCAACTGCCTGATTTTTATAATGCCTGAACCTCTATATTAGTTTCAAAATAGATGTCTTTTTCTGCAGTCTGTCCTACAAACTGTTGCCAAATTAATTTTCCTAAAACACAGCTCTTTATCCAAGGGACTCTTCTGATGCAAGTATTTTAACAAGACAGAACCTGAACATCTTGGCCACGATTTCAAGGCCTTCTCAGACTTTAATTCCAGCTGACTTCATCTTCCATTATTCCTCTGCTGGCCTCCATTTTCTGACCAAGGTTAATTTACCTGTAGTTTCCATAGCAAGATTTCCTGTCTTTTCACATAAAATGTTTCCATCTGGAATGCACACCCTCTTCCAATTGCCATTTTGTGAATTCCTAGATTCCTCTGGCTTCAGTTTAATGGCCCTTCTTCATGGCTTAGCTGGAAATGATTTTTCTATTCTCTTAATTCCACATTCTCCATCACAGTTTGCTCTCTGCATATGTTGTGAATTTAAAAAGTTAATAATAAGAGATACATAGATGCCTGCTGGGTTGTTTGCCTACCAGCAGGGTGATAAGGCCAAAAGTCCAGGTATTTGAAAAGGATGATAAAAATTTGGGAAATGTGGCAGTTTCCAGCAATAGTGTTAACTAATCATGATGTCACTAAAGTACAGAGACAAATCAAACTTTAGACAACATGTGGTGTTTGTCAACTATCATTTGAGCCAAATAAAGGGAGTCTCAACTCCAGATTAGAACTGGGATAATCTGATAAGGTGAGGAAACCAAACATTAAAGTTCAATTTATTATATACGTTTGTGGGAGAGGGGTTGAATTTTCTAGGACTGGGTGAAAAGTCAGCATATGAGCAGAATAATGTGATTTACCATAATCACATCATGCCCTCAAGCTCTGTGTCTGCAGAGTAAGTTTTTCTTCCTCTTCATATAAAGGTAATTTTCATTCAAATTTCATTTAAATTCCATTCAAATTTTTGCTGATTTTTTTTCCAGGCTGCATTGAAATGTACCTCCTTAAAATGTATCTCCTTAAGGAAATCTTCTCCTTCCTTCTTTTCCTGTAAAGTCCTTGGTATGCTTATGATATTCACCAACACTTACGGAGTTAACCACACTCTGATCGGTTTGGTCTATGGGAGTTCAAATAAGCAATGAAATTTTCCAGCAGTTTATGGTGTAGCTGCTAAATAACTGCAGACTAAATATTTAGTCTCTGTTACTCAGTTGACTGTGAACTTCTAGATGATTTCATGAAATGCTTTGCAAATAGCTTCTCTCTTGATATTTATTGGTTTCATTAAACTAAATCGAAAGACTAAAAATAGTGGCTGTCAGCCAGTGATATTTCAAAGGAAAGAGTAGATAAATAATAAGCTCTAGTTAGATGGTTTTAATGAACCTCAAATTCTGCTAAGCCCCTTTCAGAGTACTGCTCTATGTTTGGCTTCTTTGTCCTCAATTTCTCTCTCTTCATCCTTATTTATTCTGTCCTACCCGTTCCCTCCTATTCTATTATTTGTTTCCTGTGTCTTTATCATTTTTCCTATTTGTCTTTTCTCCTTTTCCACCTCAATTTTTCTCTTAGGAAATCATATACAACACATACACACACACACACACACACACACACACCACACACCACACACACAGTTGTATATATCTGATCTTTCCTTACCGGGATGAAGACGTAGGCTCAGTAGTTTGTCTTTGCACACGTGCATGTTTAATTAAATGTTCTTTTAAAGCAGTTTGGACTTCTGCTGGGATATCGGGGGAAGTGTGGCTGATTTTTATTGCAGGCTCAATAGCTTTTAGTGCTGGCTTTCCATTTTCTTTAACCTCTTTTTTCTCTTCAGTCTCAAAAGCTTCAGTAGGAGCACTTGAAATGCTCTGTGGAAGGGTACTGACATTGGAAGTCATGGGTTTGCTCTTCCAGCAAGGCCAACACAACTTCCAGAAGACAAAAAGTGAAACAACCAGCAAGGCCAGGCCACAAAAACTGACGATGACTGCTAACAGGCTGACTGAAATATCTGGAAAAAATGAAATAAAAGAAATATTAAGTCATTGATAGTGTACGTAAGAGGGCAGCAATGGTTGGATAATTTAACATTACAGTTATTATTAACAGTTTGCTGATTTAAGGTTTCAGAAATTTACTTTCAAGTTATCTTTGTTGGGAGGAAATATTAATAATTATGTTAGGAAATTCTCAAAGGAGTTATCTGAAAAATTCCATCCCAGGGGAGTACCTGTTGTAACAAACCCGACCAGTATCTAAGACGATGTGGGTTCGATCCCCGGCCTTGCTCAGTGTGTTAAGGATCTGGTGTTGCTGTGAGCTGTGGTGTAGGTCGCAGATGTGGCTTGGAGCCCGCGTTTTTGTGGCTGTGGTGCAGGCTGACATCTGCAGCTCCTGTTAGACCCCTAGCCTGAGAAACTCCATATGCTGCACGGGTGGCCCTAAAAAGACCAAAAAAAAAAAAAAACAAAATTCCATCCCAGGAATTTTTTGATGTGTGTGGGGAATGTGGGAACTCTGTACATCTTCCACAATTTTTCTGCACATCTATAACTGTTTTAAACAGTAAAATCCATTTAAAGACATTAATAATATCCCCCTTACTCACTTCCATTATCACCTTCCTAAAACAACTAATGTTAGCAGTCTGGTGTTATAGCATTCTTTTTTTTTTTTGTCTTTTTGCCTTATTTGGGCCACACCCACGGAATATGGAGGTTCCCAGGCTAGGGGTCTAACAGGAGCTGTAGCTGCCGGCCTTCGCCACAGCCACAGCAACACGGGATCCGAGCCGCGTCTGCCACCTACACCACAGCTCACGGCAACGCCGGATCCTTAACCCACTGAGCGAGGCCAGGGATCGAACCCGCAACCTCATGGTTCCTAGTCGGATTCGCTAACTACTGAGCCACGACGGGAACTCCTATAGCATTCCTAAAGTTTGGAAAATCAGATTTCCCATGGAGGAAATCTTTTCTAGATTTAGATAAACTTATATTTTTCTTTTACAACTTTGTTTTGCATCAATATCAAACACAAATCCAATGTCTTTTGTTTACAAGAAAGCTTTTAGGACTGTGTTATAGGCTGTCTTGTGTCTGTCACTCCACTCTCTCCAAAATCATATATTGAAGTCCTAATCCCCAGTACCTCAGAAAGTGACTGGACTTGGAGATGGGCCCTTTAAATTAAGGCTAAATGCTGTCATATGGATGAGTCCTAATCCAGAACTACTGGTGTCCTTACAAGAGTTCATCAAAGAAATACATGTGAAGACCCAGAGAAAAGGCAGCAGCTACAAGCCAAAGGGGAGATGCCTCAGAAGAAATCAATCCTCCTGACACCTTTATCTCAGACTTCTAGCTTCCACGTCTCTGAGGAATAACCTGTTAGAGCTACCCAGACCACTGTATTTGGTTATGGCAGCTCTGGCAAAGTAAAGAATAAATCAAATTTCCTAGAACCACCATTGGAAATTCAAGAGGTTCCACCCCTCCCCAAAAGCAAGTGACCCCAGTTTGGTGTGTCTCTGCCTTGCTCAAGCACTAATAAACAAAGATATCTCTTAAGTAACCATAAAACATGTAATTATTTAACACACTTATTTGTATAAATGGTTATTGCACATTTCCTTATTTAAATTGAAGCTTTTTTATTCAACAATACTTGAGATTTCATCATGATGGATGCTTTGATTATGCCCCGTGCTTGCAATTACACCACAGCTACAATGAACATCTTTGTAACCTTGTCCCTGTGTATATTTGTGAATGACTCTCTAAGGTAAATATCCAGAAACAGAATTTCAGGGCCATGCGTTATGCACATATTTAGTTTTACTAGGTATTTCCAAAAAGAATCCCAGACTGACTAACAAAAACATCATATAAGTTTACCAGTTCCCACAACTTCACATTTCCCTGATTAGTAAGATAAAACAGTTCTAGTTAAATGCCCAATTTGTAGCTGATGGAAATCCATTCAGAAATTAAAGTAATTGCAAGTTTTTATTGTTACTTAATTATAAGAATAAAAATTAATTTTGACACTCTATGGTACATAGACACTAATCATTTCCTTCATCTTTCAAATGCTTACTAAAGCTACCACTGACTATATATTTCCATTTATATTTCATTGGTAAGGAATGTGTGATCATATTTTGTATTTTGTAGTTTATATTTACATTTTAAAATTATTTATTAGCACCACAACTTGAGGAAAAGAGCAAAATTATAAAATTAGCATGCTTCCTGATTATTATAGCTTTGTTTTGGCTATTTTAACTAATTAGCTTCTTCAGCAGGCTAACTTCCACCCATCTGGAACCAAAGCCAAGACATAAGGAAACTGCAGGAGAATGTGGGAGGATAGGGGAAAGGACGAAAATAGTTTTCAGTCTATAACTGAAGATGCTGCCTATTTCTTAGATTATTTGGCCTGATTTCAACTTGTATATGTGTGTGTGGGGGGGGTTCCATTATCTCCAACAATTCTCTGGATACCAACTGGGTGTTCTTAAAATTCAGTTCAATTCAGATGCCTGCCTACCTGGAGATAGCACCAGACTGCACCAGTTAAGGGTCCAGTCCTACAAACTGACCCTTTCCCCTCACATACCAGTGGCAAACCCAGATTGTTGCTTGTGCATCTCTGACCAAACGGCTGCAGATTGTTGTTTCCCATGTCCCCTTCCTTGGGTTCAATTAATTTGCCAGAGCAGCTTACAGAACTCAGGAAACTCATTTATTTACCAGCATATTATAAAAAGATAGAAGGACATCTTATTAAAGGATTACTAGTTTATTATGAAAGGATATAACTGAGGAAGACTCAGCTGGAAGAGATCGGGCAAAGTATGGGGAGAGAGCATGCTGTTCTCAGATTTCTCCGTATTCAGTATAGAAGCTCTCTAAACCTCAACCTTTTGGGCTTTTATGGCAGCTCCATTACACCAGTGTGACTGAGTAAATAATAGTCCACTAGTGAATTCTTCAACCTCCAGCACCTTTCCACTCCCTGAAGGTCAAGAGGAGGGGACTGCAAGTTCCAACCCTCTAATTCCATGGTCAATTCTTCTGGAAACCTTCGCCCATCCTTAGGTGAGGTCCAAAAGTCACTTCATTAACCTAACAAAACACTTTTATGGTTCTCATCAGTAAGGAAATTCCAAGGTTGTGGGAGCTATGAGCCAGAAATCGTGGATGAAGACTAAATATACATGCGCAATATCATACCACCCTTCTCACTAGTGTGGGTTGTAAAATATTTCATCCAAACCGAGTCACTTTTGAAAAGGTGTAGGGTAGCAGGAATAAATTAATTCATTTTCCAGCAACTTAGATATATGGTTACCCTACCTCTTCTAGCCTAACATTCTTCCACATCACCTCTTAGCCATCCGGGTCGTATCCAGACTTTGCATGGCATTCCACAGTGTCTTTGTGATTTAACTTCCGGCTATCGATTCAACTACATTTTTAAGCCTCTATCCTACCTATTCTCCTCCCCTGACAACACATTACTCTCTCATGATTTTGTTTAGGCTGTTTCGAGCAGTGCCGGTGCATTTCTGCCTCCTATCTGGCTGCCTGGCAAGTTTGTATTCATGCTTCAATAACTAGATCCAGTAGGACCTCTTCTCTGAAGCTCTCTCTGCCGCCTCTGTACTTAAAGGGCTTTTAATGCACACCCACCATCATTGCACTAGTATAGTAATAATTTATGGGCCTATAATCCTTTATCTCAAATGCTTGGGTAATGATGATTTAAAAATTATTATTTTTTAAGGTAACATGGTTGACATTATTTGGGATACCATCTAGTAACCAAACACATCTGCAATGAAATGTATAGAGTAGGAGTTCCCTTTGTGGCTCAGTGGTTAACAAATCTGACTAAGAGCCATGAGGTTGCGGGTTCGACCCCTGGCCTTGCTCAGTGGGTTAAGGATCCGGCGTTGCTGTGAGCTGTGGTGTAGGTCACAGACGCGGCTCGGATCCCATGTTGCTGTGGCTGTGGCAAAGGCCGGCGGCTACAACTCCTGTTAGACCCCTGGCCTGGGAACCTCCATATGCCGCGGGTGTGGCCCTACATAAAAGGCAAAAAGACAAAAAAAAAATGTATAGGGTAGTCATACTAAGTGGAATTACTGAAGATAATAAGCAACTTAATGCCCATTTAGGTAAGGTGTTGGTGCCAAACTGGACAACTGACACAATAATTTTCAGTTTTCAGAGATTTGGAGGTTTCATAATTGTGGTAAGGGATTGGGGATGTGTACTTATTTTGCTTCTCCAAAGGTTCCCATTCCTACCAATACACCCACTCCCGTTATTTACTTTCTTA
This sequence comes from Catagonus wagneri, assembly GCA_004024745.2. NCBI lineage: Eukaryota > Metazoa > Chordata > Mammalia > Artiodactyla > Tayassuidae > Catagonus > Catagonus wagneri. The sequence continues at coordinate 14,351,752 of PVHT021183646.1, forward strand.
TCTTAAGTATCTAATATATATCACATAGTCAAAAGATATTTTTGGAGTTACTACATACACATTTTGGGAGTTACCTGAAAAGATACTCAAATGTCTATGAATTTCAAGGTGGCCAGATAACTAAAAGTTCAGTGATATGGAAGGTATATGCAGAAATTCTTAAATGAGGAGGATAGTATAATATAACCTATACTGTGGAACTGTTTAGACTTGGGTTCAAATGTCAACTCCACCACCCTATGACTTGAGGCAAACTTTAAGAGTCTTAGTAATATATGGGAATTTATATTCATTTCTTAGGAATGTTGTGAGGTTAATAAAAGGAAATATATATAAATTATTTAGCATTGTAATTTGCATAATAAGTGCAATAATGGGTTGCTAATATTATCAAGTATTTTTTTTTCTTTAAACAAGAGCACCTAGGGAAAAAGAGGCATTAATATGTATTAAGTATGGATTGAATGGTGATTCACTGATTAGTAAGAAGAGAAACTCATCTTTTAATGCAATCTAGTGATGGAAAGAGTGAATTTGTTTATAATGGAAACCAAAATTTCTATGTAAATACTAATCTTTCAGGAAGCTAATAAATAACATTCTATTTTCCTACCCACTTGTGCTCAGAACAACTGAGAGACACAATATTCAAGCAGACAGCAATTAAAACACAAGAGAATATCAGCTTAGGTCTATCATAGAGTAGACTTGCTGATGTATCACCTTGCATTAACCAGACTTGCTCAGTCACAGGCCTGGCTGGACAGCCACAGGTACTCTCCATGGGGACTTGACTGTATAAAATTTACTACACAAAGGAGTATAGAAAATTTGTTTCCTGATGATATCAATCATATGCCTCAAGAAGAGGGAAATAGGTAAATCATTCTTAGAGAAGAGGTGGGCCAGGATTCCACGATTTTTCCTATCTTGTAGCTCCTTCTACTCAGAAATGTAAAGCTGGAGTTCCCGTCGTGGCTCAGTGGTCAACGAATCCGACTAGAAACCATAAGGTTGCGGGTTCAATCCCTGGCCTTGCTCAGTGGGTTAAAGATCTGGCATTGCCGTGAGCTGTGGTGTAGGTCGCAGATGCGGCTCGGATCCCGCGTTGCTGTGGCTGTGGCGAAGGCCTGCAGCTACAGCTCCTGTTAGACCCCTAGCCTGGGAACCTCCATATGCCGCGGGTGTGGCCCTAGAAAAGGCAAAAAGACAAAAAAAAAAAAAAGAAAATGTAAAGCAAGGGGGGAAGGGATTTCCCCACAGCAGCAAAAAGTGAAAGGACTTGAGTTAATTAGAATTTTATCCAGGAAAATAAGACTAAAATTATAAAAACAAGCTTACTAAATTACATATTTTTACATTACTTATAGTTATGACTAATTATTAAGAGTATTAAAACAACAAAACCGAGTTTAATTCTCAGGTATTTATTACAATTTTTTTCAACAAGCTTTGTTTAACTAAAAAAGAATCTGAGTATCAAAACATTAAGGGAGGATATGCGAGAATTTATAAAGTCATCAAAATGTTTTAAATTATTTTTATGATTGTGATCAACATTTAACTAAGATACGAAGGATGTTATGAGTTTTGACTTAGTTCAAATTAAAATAAGTGGTCCCAGAAACATTTTTAAGTCGAGGTACAAAATGGTCGGGTACATGTTTCAGAAATGACACTTTGGCTAGGGAGAATAAGAGTGTAGGACAGACTAGAAGAGGAAAAAAAATAAAACTGAAGGACTTTCTTAAACAACAGAATCTGAATCCATGCTAGAGAAGATAAAAGCTCAAGAGAATCCTGAGTAAACTGATAACTGAAGAAAGAATTTTAAGAACCAAAGAGTCTTACACAGAAGGCTGAAAGAGAGCAGAAGCATGCAAAAAAATGAGGTCACTGTGTTTTTGCAGATGTTTAGGAAGTGGTAAGCAGTGTAAAAAGTTAAAATATGTCCAATTTAAAAAAAAAAAAAAGGTTGATAAGGAGTTCCCGTTGTGAATCAGTGGGTTACTAATCCGACTAGTATCCATGAGGATGTGGGTTCGATCCCTGGCCTCACTCAGTGACTTAAGGATCCAGCATTATCTGAGCGGTGATGTAGGTCACAGATGAGGCTCAGATCCCCGCATTGTTGTGGCTGTTGGCATAGGCCAGCACCTACAGTTTTGATTCGTCCCCTAGCCTGGGAACTTCCTTCCACATGCCACAGGTACGGGCTTAAAAAGCAAATAAATACATAAATAAAAGTTATAAAAAAATAGAAAACGGTTGACAAGTAACCATTAACTTTTAACAAGTAGGTCTTTAGTGAGCTCAACAAGGTTAGTGAAGCAGAGGCTGTGTTAACCAGATTACTGTGTTCAATGAATGAATAGGAGTGAGGAAGTGAATTCCGTGAGTGTAGATAGTTCCTTCAGGACATGTATTTAGGAAAGGGGAGAGAGAGCGATAACTAAGGTAGTACATGGAATCGATGGTCTTTTTATTAGAAGACCATGTTTTAAAATTTTTCAGCATGTTTTTTAAGATATTTCAGCATATTTTAAAACTCATGAGAAGGGATCAGCAGATGAAAAGAGACAGAAAATTAAGCAGAGTGAATAATCAAAAGTAAAGGTATATAAAAAGGTAACAAGGGATGGAGTCTGAAGCAAAGGTGAAAGAATTGGATCACTTCTTCCTTTGTGAGAAAAAAAGAATGGTTCTGGAACCAAGTAAGTTTATAGGTAGAGACAAGAATTCAAGTCATTTATTATAATTTTCTCTGCAACGTAGGAGTTGGGGTCAACTGCCCGTTACTTTGAGATATTGGAGAATAATTTGGAATGTTTAAAGTGGGAAAATTTTGAAATACAAACTTTAGAGAACAGGAAAAAATTGAATAGGAAAACGGGATGAATTGAGGGTTCTTTTGAAAGTGGAGACAAAGAGTGATACCAGGCTACTTGGTTTTAAAATCTCCTGAATATTCAGTTTCTCTGGGGTAGGAATAAAGAAGCAGATGAATTTGCATGAATGAGCACCTCCTATCCTCCCCTGGAGAATGTGATAAACCTCAAAGGAGAAAGTGAGTTTGAAATGATGAAATAACGTATCATAAGTATGATACCACATTTATTGACAGGGAATTTACACAGAAGTAGAAAAGTGAATGGAGTTTCCAAATGAGAAAGATAAAAGCATAGGAGCTTTTGGCTGGGGCTTTGGGAATTTATAATTCTAAGGTAGCACTGTTTAAAGATAATGGCAAGTTCTTACACACGATCATAAAAGAAATGAGATATGGTGGCGACGAGATGATCATTGGATAAAAGGGGCCAACCACTTCAGGCCAGGCTGACAAATATAAAAGGCTTGCTTTCTCCACAAAGACTTTGAAGTTATCCATTGTAATGAGCAAACATAATGAGTAGGATCTCTCTAGCTCAAATGTTCAGTGTCTTGGGAAAATTAAAAGAATCCATTATATGCCATTCATCCAATTCTATCTTGGTAAGAATTAGAGTTAATGAAATTTACAAAAATTAGATTAGGTTCAAAGATAATCAGGTTTAAAACTGCTCAAACTCTGGTTTGATTACATACATCCATACATATGAATAACTACTGCTTCTACCATTATCTATCTACTTATCCATTTGTCTGACTCTATATCTCTGACTCATTTTCAGCTATAAGGATCTTACTTTTATTAGTTCTTAGTATTTCAAAGTAAAGTGACATAGTTCTGAAAAAATTCAGAAAAGACTACTCTCATCAGAAAATAGAATAAACCAAATAAACGTTAATTTCTCAAAAACTTTTATTAACATAGAACTTTGCTAAAGTCTATGAAATCAGATTATAACATTTGCATGATTTTAGTCACTGTGGATTAAATACTGTTATGGCTAATTACCGATGCAGATGGCTACAATGATGTGGAAAAACCAGAGACCAATTAGTATGCTCTCAACTGGTATGCTCTCAATTCCAATTACTGCTGCTTTAGTTGATAATCTGTGTCTTTCTGGATTATATTTTTAAGTTTTAAAATTCAACTAGAATTTAATTTTTATTTGTCTATTTTTAAGGGCCACACCTGTGGCACACAGAAGTTCCTAAGCAGGGATTCAATCAGAGCTGTAGCTGCCGGCCTACGCCACAGCCAGAGTAACATGGGATCCAAGCTGCATCTGCAACCTACACCACAGCTCAGGCAACACTGGATCCTTAACCCACTGAGCAAGGCCAGGAATCAAACCTGCATCCTCATGCTACGAGTAGGGTTTGTTAACTGCTGAGCCACAAAGAGAACTCCTAGAATTTAATTTTTAGAATTTAATTTCTTAAAATATCCAAAAAATTTCTCAATTAATCAGAAATTCTAATTCAGCTCATGTATATTCCAAGCCTGTTGTTTCTTTGGTTATTCCTCGTTATTGTCTGATAACAGACCATGTTTATAAAGCATTCTATAGAGAACACTAGGTAATAAAATTCAATCTAAGAACAATCATTCAAAGAAAACTGAGGAAAGTGGCTTCTAAAATAACAACTTGGAATCATCTTTAAAGTTAACTTTCTTATACTACTCATATGGTATTGTTATTATAATGGTGCATAATTCTGATTTCTCTTAGAAATGATTAAGTTAACAGTCACTTCAACAAGATAGAAGTTTATTTCTCTCTTATGCAACTAACTGTCCCAGCACAAGCAAGCCAGGGCAGATACATCAGCTTCGTGTGTCTGCAATCCTGGTTTCTTCCATATTTTTGCTTTTCAAAGGTTTCTGCCTTCTCCTTAAAGTCCAAGATGGCAAGCTACCATGTCCACATTCCAGGCAGCTGGATGGAGGAAGACTACCAAGGGAAAAAGAAAGGTGATGGTGCGCCCTTTCCTTTGAAGGCACAACCTAGAGGTACGCACATCACTGCTGCAAACATTCTGATGGTCAGAACTTAGTCATGTGATTGTACCAAAATGCAAGGTATGCTGAAAAACAGTTGTCCTTTTTAATGCTGCTACATGCCGAACTGAAAATAAAGGACTCTAATGCTGTGAAATAGAAGGAGGAAATGATTACTGGGACATAGCTTGCAGTCTCCTCCTCATCCATAAATCCAATACCTAATCAGTCAGCATATAACCTTTGCAACTATGCCTCATAATTTCCATTTTAATTGTATTATCTTGAATACAGGATATCGTACCCTTATCTTGAATTTCAGTAAATAATAAATATTTTGTATTGATACCATATTTAATTGATTGTAAAATGCATATTTTTTAAGCATTTTCATTTTGTTAAATCAGAATGTGTCAGTTTATCAATGGCTTGTTACAATCACTAACAGCCATTAGGTAAGTGTGTCATAATTTTCTCTGCATATGTGCCAAAGCAATTACATCCACGTCAGAAGTCAGAGAGTGAGTATAAAGGGCTTGGAAGAAAATACTGGAGAAAATAGTGACGCACATACTTGACTCTTACAAGCCAAACTTTGTTGGGAATAGGTGGGGAAGGTAATGAGTCAGATGAGTTTGGCAATCTTGCCAACATTTGACATAACTGTACAGCTATCTTTAGAGCACAGCAACACAGGCTTTTATATCCTTTATGAATTCTTCTAAGGGAAAAAAAAACATCATTACCACTCTTGACAAAATTCTTGATGGCACAGAGTCCAATAATGAGTGGGTAAAAAAAGATATCACCACTTCTGAATCAAGCCATTCAGAAGAATCAGACTCAGAAACTCAATTTTTTAATTATTTTAACCAATTTGTGTCTTCCCTGTTTTCTTCTTTATATTTGTATAAGATGGGTATATGTTTTTAAAAATCCATGTTAGACATAGAGTTTAAACTTAGAGTTTTAAAAGAAGTGTTTTACTTAACTATAACAGTTCTATGTGATGAGAAAGCGTAAAGTCAATTTAATCTGCAACATTCTTTTCTGTTTTTGGTACTATATAAAATAATGGTGCATCTTAAAATCAACAGCATCTTAGATTCAATGAAATATAGTACCTAGTACCAAATACGGTATTAAAACATCCACATTTATTTTAAAAATCACTACATATATTCCTAATTGAGTACGTGATTTATAATCTGTGATTGTGTATTATAATTCTCATGTTAACTTGAATAACTATTCACAACATTTAACTAGTGGCACCAGTACATTTTAATGTCTGGCACAGTGCCTTTCACGTGGTAAGAGCTCAATAAATATTTGTTGAGTAAAAGCATAATACCAAAACCACCTCTCTGGTACACGAAAACCTCATACTATATTGTATTCAAAATGATTATAAACTTCTTGATATTGTTTTGTCCATTATTCCTGTAAATCTAGACCTGATGAACAGAACCTAAAGGAACTAAATGAAGACTAAAGAGAAAAAAATAGTCCTCATTGCTTAATTAAAATAATTCTGGCTTACTTCACTTAGATGAGAGTCTCTAGTTCCATCCATGTTGCTGCAAGTTGCATTATTTTGTTCTTTTTTATAGCTGAGTGGTATTCCACTGTGTATATATACCACATCTTCTTAATCCAATCATCTGTTGATGGACATTTAGGTTGTGATGGAGCATGATAACGTGAGAAAAAAAGAATGTATACATGTAAAAAAATAAATAAAATAAAATAATTCTGGGGAGCTCCCCTCCTGGCTCAGTGGTAATGAACCCAACTAGTATCCATGAGGATGTGGGTTCTATCCCTGGTCTCGGTCAGTAGGTTAAGGATCCAGATGTTGAGGTGAGCTATAATGTAGGTCGCAGACACGGCTCAGATCACAGGTTGCTGTGGTTGTGGTGTAGGCTGACAGCTATAGCTCTGATTGGACCCCTAGCCTGGGAACTTCCATGTGCTGCAGGTCAGGCCCTAATAAGACAAAAAAAAAAAAAAAGTTTCTGTGGTAGTGACAAATTGATATTTACAAGGTTTAAAAATTGACTAATGTTCTCTATTGGATAGCAGAATGTTAAACAGTAGACCATAACATACTTTGGGATTCATCTGAATGAAAAAAAAAATCTGTTAAAAAAATCAATTCCTTTTTCTCTCACCACCCCCTTCCATGATTCTAGCACTTAGGCCATCACAGCACAGTTTCATGAAGGAATACATATATAAATATATGTTGTTGTATGTTATATATTGTGCATTAGATATATACAGAGTTTTATTTTCCGATAGTCTATATAAGCCATGTTACTGTCAGCAATGACAGCGTCAATGTACACTTAGAATATTTACCATTATGAGGACAAAGAAAATCACCCTATTTAGATCCTAACAAGAAGCCATCTCTTCAATCAGGGACTCTGCTTCTAAACTAAATTGGTCAGTATTGGGTTTTCCACAGAGGAAACTGGTAGAGTATAGATTGGAAACAATATAGACTGCTAATTATTTATTTAACTTAGATAAAATAAAGTAGGAAGATAAAACATATTAGATTTTATGTATTATTTTTCCAATTAAAAATTACCCCAAACAACTTAAACGGTAATTTAATTTTCATCTGTTTGTATTATAAGCTTTTTAATGAATATATAAAAGGAGCTATATTTCTAATTCCATGAGTTCAAAGTTGCACATTTTGAATACACCGAAATTACACATTACTGTTAAAACAATTCAATTACATTTGTCCAATAATATGACTAAACACTTGCTAGTGTACACTTGAGTGCATGTGTACTCATATATTCAAGTAAGAAAAGCGGAAAAACATTGCGTATTACATTTGGATGACGACAAACCTGGTAAAAAGAAAGTTTGGGATTTGAGTAGTAATCGCACACTGAGTGATCTTATTGATACCTTCCAATATGCCACTAAATTACAGTCAGTAGTACAATAATAAAGAGGCTATCTTTACAAACATTTGTTCCAATGCCCTTTAGCACCATGGTGCCCCCAGGATCTGCTTTTATTTCCACTTTTTGTTGAGTCTGGAAGAGAGCCTGGAACAGAACCTAAGGAGGCCTGGGTTTTCATCCCAGCTGCATCACTATAATTATTTGTAATTTACGAGGAAGCTGCCAACTTTTCCTGCCTTAGTTTTCACAACTGCAAAATGCAAAATGATGATTTCCAGTTCTAACTGGAATGACTAACAGCAATTTGAATAATGATATAATTATTTTTCCCATGCTACTTTCTACCTAAGCAAACTAACAGGCTTTCCCTTCATTATTGGAAATGGATATATTAACCACGTTCCCACTTTTCTAGAACTTTAACAAACTCAATACATTTACTGTGTAACACAAATTGAGCCACAGAAACATAGTTCTACCTGAACACACTCTGAGGAAAGTCAGTGGGCATTCATATGGTGATTCAGTTGCTTTTTCATGAGTATGTTGCTTATTATATTCCAGCTTTTAAATGCCTCAAGTGCTCTAATACTTGCTATTATCATAAAACTAAATACATGGTATGCTTATCTACAAAGGATACTGTATTTGGATACTGTAGACACAAGATACAAGTATATACAATTTAATCCCAGAAGGGATTTGGAGACTATCAAATAGTACTCATTGTTATACAAATAAGGATACTGAGGCTTCTTGAGGATAAATTCAATTATTCAGTATTTCATTCATTCAATAAATATTTACTGAGACTCTTAAAGGAACCATAGGTTTTTCTAAGTCCTGAGGATAACACAATAAATAAGCTGCTGCCCTCAAAGAGTTCACAGTCTACTGAATTAATGTCATTAGTGGAACAAAATGTCAACCAGGAAGAAGAAACTGTATTTTCAAAATTTAGATTGTTTTAATTGGCACTGGAAATTCCACTAAAGCTTTACGATAATGTTTATTTCTTTTCTGTACAATTTTATGCAAAAAAAAAAGTTTGCAAATGAATGCAGATGTATCCCAAATAATGGCCATTTTCCTCCATAAAACAAAATTATAGTGATTACATTTTTTAAAAAATGTGATTTGAGTGAAATGGACAGCTATATACTTTGTATATTAAACAGTTCTTAAAAGAATCAGATTACAGTGATTCACAGCTCATATACAGAGGAAATACAGATTTTTTTTGTCTTTTTGTCGTTTTTTCTTAGGGCCGCACTCACGGCATATGGAGGTTCCCAGGCTAGGGGGTCTAATCGGAGCTACAACTGCTGCCACAGCCACAGCAGTGCGGGATCCAAGATGCATCTGCAACCTACACCACAGTTCATGGCAATACCAGATTCTTAAGCCACTGAGGCAAGGCCAGGGATCGAACCCGCATCCTCATGGATACTAGTCAGATTTGTTAACCACTGAGCCACATGAGAACTCCTAAACTGTAATTCTTGATATAGTCATTAGAATGTATAAAACTCAGTAGTATAGTGATATAAAAATAAATTAATTGGGTAATCATTTGCTTTTACCTGTAGAGAAAATCTAAGAAGTCCTCTTACTCACTTTAAACAATTCTGATAGACTTAAAATGCCTTAATATCAGTGGAAATCATGATGTAATTTTAATTTTTTTTATTTAGACTTCTCTTTTCTTATTAGTCAATTAAGGTCAATAAAGTTGTCCCCACACCTTCAATTTCTTCAAGAAATTGAAGAACACATATATGAATTTAGAAGAATATGTTTAAATTTTTATTTTAGAATTTTAGTACGAAATTAAAGTATAAAAATGAAAATTTAAAACACTGATTTATTAAATATTTATTTAAAAAATTTTAATTATGGTTAGGTCTACACAGTTATTACGTGACTGTGAGTTTAAGTGGGTTTGATTAGCTTCATAAGGTCTGCCTTCCCAGCAACAAGATTTACTAAAATCTCAAACGCATTTGAATATGGAGCAGCAATTAAAGACTGACCGGAAATGAACCCAAATGCAGTTCAAAAACTATTATGTATATTCATCACAACATATTTCAAAAATTACAATTAAGACCCAACATATTGTTTTGTATTTTCCCTAAGCATACTAGTATGTTAATTAATTTATATTAAGTCATACTGTATGCTAATAAATTTATTGGATGACCTATCTATTTAGGGGGATGGAGAAAATCAGTGGTAAAGACCGCAACAACTGATTTTCTGAAAAATTGCACATAATGAAATTTCTAGTGTACCAGTAATGTTGATGCCAATAATGTCTCTAATAAACTATTCCAAAAGAATAAATTAACTAGTGTTGCCATCTGCAGTTAAGTTTTCATAAATTTTAATAAAATACTGATTTCTCAATTTGAATTTTTTGATCTTTAAGTCAGTAACCCTGCTGTTGCTTCTGCTACTACTCTAGCAGTTAATGGTAAAGAGAATGGTGAAGCTTGCTCTATATTACTATTTTTTTTAAAGTAGGAGAATATATTACTTATATATCTAATGCATTACTTATTTTTTCTAATTTTTATTTAATTGAAATATAGTTGATTTGATTATTTCTTTAAGGCAGAATAACTTTAGGATTACGGTTAGCCCCCTGTATCCATGTTTCATATCCATGGAATCAACCAACCATGGATTGAAAATACTTAAAAAAAAATCAAAATGATCAAAAAAACCAAAACTTGAATTTGCCACAGCTGGTCAACTACTTACATTGCATTTACATTGTATTTGCAACTATTTACATAGCATTTACTTTGAATTAGGTATTACAAGTAATCTAGAGATGACAAAGTATATGGGAGTATTGCTATAGGTATATGCAAATACTGCACCATTTTACCTAAGGAACTTGAGCATCCGGGATTTTGGTATTGGGAGTGGGGGAGTCCTGGAACCAATCCCCCATGGATACCAAGGGAGGGGACTGTACCGGAACTTCTCTCCCTTTACCGCTATGTGAAGGAATCTAAGAGGATACACAATCTGGAAGCTTGCAATTGTCACTGCAACCTTAGGGTAACTGACACCATCTGGACTGTGCTGATGAACATTCAAGTAAAAAAACTGCTGTATCATTCAAAGCCTATGTCCTCCTACCAACAGTGTTTCTCATTAAACAAACAATGAGTAGAAGGATTATCTACAAGAACTGGATTTATGTAGGGATCTTTAATAAGGGGCACAAGTGTAAGTTATAAGAAAATCTACTTTAAAAACAAAGTGAGGTTCAGTGGCTAATTAACATAATTTAAAAATTTGTAAATAATCGTTGATCCATTTCCTGGATATATATTGGCATTGGGAGTTTATCTGCAGATGAAAGTATTTTACTTCTAGTTGCTGCATAGATTTACAAATGGAAAATGTAAAGCAATCTTGTGGATCTTTATATTTCATATATAACCTAGTAGAGTTCTAGTGACGGCCATTTAATAAATACCCATACATTAAACTGAATATCCCATTTGAATAGTACATATTTTCCCTTTAGGGCAGAAAAATATTCATGTAATTGTTTTAGACTATTTTTTGCCCACTTTTTATTCCCAAGGGGAAGTGCAAAGGGAATTAGGAAGACAACTTGCAGTACCCTTTCTACAATTCATGTACTGCATTTTACCTTAAGCTGATAGTTGTGTTTATAAAATTTAGGAGCTAGTATTTAATTTCCAACTTTCAAATTTTCCTCATTACCAACCAATTTGAGACTTTGGAAACCACTACGTGGTATGATTACAAAGGGGCAGTGGATAGAAATCAGTAATTAATTTTGTTCACAGCATCTACTGTTATATGACCAAAGAATAGGTCTTTAAATTTAAATACTCTCACTTTTTTCGCTGCGACTTTTTCTGTGAGTCTTATCTTTAGCATGGGGTATCATCAAAGCATTTCAGAGGAGTTCACCCAGTCATCACAGAGGACTTTAAGTTCACACTATTTTGAGTGTTTATCTTATACTTAGTAACCATACACAAGACATGCATATACACAATATGCACCCAGTCTCTTCCACTAATATAGTTGAGTTTCAAATATTTCCACAAATGTAACACCTACTGAACACAAGGAAAAGGCTCCTTTGTGCTTATAACCGTAACAAAATGTCATTTCAGGCACGTGTACCGCCGCAATTATGTATTATTCCGCTCACGCCCAAGTAGCAACATCTCCGGTTCTGCCAAGTGCAGACAGAAGCCCCTCTCGATTCCCGTTGCCACGATCAGAGATCGTTTAAAAGCGCATATATTCCACTTAAATAATGCTATCTACAAAATAAGTGATACCTTGCCCACCTCCATCCCCTCTCCCTTTGTCTTCGGTGGTGGCAGGTGGAGGGATCACTAACTGCCTTCCTTGCCTCCTTCCCAGCAAGCAGGGTTCTCCACAATCTTGCTCCGCACCGAGCTAAGGGCCGCTTTTACTTGTTGCCCTGGCTACCCTCGACCCACGAAGCCCCGCCAGATTAAAATGACAGGAAAGCAAAAGGAAGGAAACAAGACCCTAGAGAAGTAATGGCAACCTTCCCAGTCGATGACGACAATCCCAAAGCAACAAGTGACCCTCGCGCAAGGGACTCTTGAAACCACGCGACCCTCAACTCCGGGAATCTATCTGCGTCAACAGCACAACAGGCTACACAAACTAGTCATCACGCAGGCAATCAAAAACTCTTTCCCCATCATGACCAACACAGAGGCTTTAATACGCTCCACAGCCCCTTTGAGGGGAAAAAAACAAAACAAAAAACTGTCACCTGAGACTTCTTTCCACCTGCAGATTTCTGACCGTCGATGGGCTTCCTTCCTCCACCAGAGAATGCCTGTGTGTTGGGGGCTGTGTATGAGCGTGTGTGGAAAGGATTTATAACCTTTTCCCTCCCTTCCTCTTAAATCCATATGTGCGCTGAGCCTTAGTTCTCGCCTCAAAAAATGAGATTGATACTCCCTGCTGTTGGGGCAATGTTGTCATGATGCCCTAAAAAAATCATACATTTAAAGAGCTTTGGACGCTATCAAACGCTCCACAGTTTGAGGCCGAGGGTCACCCCCACCGGATCTTTTCTGCTTTGGCGGGCCCAGGCAGCCCCATTTCCAAGCCTGTGGTTTTCGTCCGCCTCGCCCCTTCCCCAAGTCAAGACCCGTGGGACGAGCTAGGGCAGTCCAAGTCCCAGCGGCGAGTGGCCCCCGAGGGCAGCGCGCGGCGAACAGTCTAGGCGCCGCCGCCTGCGCTCGCCTCCCCACTCCGGGAGGGAGCTCGGAGGCGTGGGAGAGCGCGGGGAGAGAGGGTGCGGGCGCCCCGGAGCCAGAGATCGCGCCGGAGCGAGAGACCGCTCCGGTGTGCAAAGGGGCAGACCAGAGAAGTAGAAGAAGCCTGGCCGATGGAGGCGCGGAGACAAAACCTGAACCGTCCACGCTCGGAGGCGCCAGAAACTGACCAGAAGGAAGGAGCGAGGTAAGACAGGAAAGCGCCGCGTCCTTAAATGCTTGGTGCCGCGCGGAAAGCGCCGGGCCGGGAGATTAGAGCGGAGCGCGAGGGTCGTGGCGGATTGCGAGGTCGCGCGCAGAGCCTCCCCCCCCCCCCCCGTTACCTGTGCCACTTGCGCCCTGGCTGCCCCGGTCCGGGGGGAAGATGCTCGAGCACTTCTCCCACTCCACCTGGCCCGCGAAGCACAGCTCGGTGACGATATGCAGCGCCTTCTGACAGAGGCTGCTCACTCCGTCCTCCTTACGGAAACTCATCGTTTGGCCTCGTTTCCCCTAGTTAGTCGTCCTTTCCCCTCTCTGTTATTATAGGCTGGCCCCTCCGGTGCCCTAAGCCATATCCCGCCCGCGGGGACTTTGGCCGGAGAGCGCGCTGCAAAGAGGCGGCAACTCTCAGGGGCCCCAAATTGCCCCCATGGCGGGAGTGGAGGGCTCCAGAAAAGGTGTAGAGGCTGGGAAGAGAGGGAGGCGAAGCGGCGGCGGTGGCGAGGTTTTCGCCAACTCTCACGCGGTGGGAACGAGCCGAAGCGAGCTGCAGAGACCCGGCATGGACTACGGAGGGGAGGAGGAAGAGGGAGAAATGCTAAAGCCCTTGACTCGCAGAAGCGTTCCTGTTTCTGGCGGGTGCCTGGCTGCGGCGCGTCCAATCGCAGCCTGGTCGGGTGACCCCGGGCGAAAAGCGCGGTCCTCCTTCTCTAGTCCCCTGGGAAGGGGCTGGCACCCGGGGAGGGGCGGCCCGGCGCCCCTGCTGAGTCCCGCTGCGGAGGCCAGGGATGCTTTTCTGGGTGCAGGAGGGCGGAGAAATCTCTGTTTCTTCTGTACCTTTACCAGCTGCTGTGTGCCCTTCTCCAACCCCCTCTTCCCTCCAACTTTATTACAGATGTGTGCAACTCTCTGTACTCTCCATTTCTACTTTTCTGAAAACTTATTCCCACAGAAAGCAAACTGAAAAAATTAAAATGAAAGAAAATGAATAGATGAATAATCAAAGCAGGCATCTATGGAAAGAAGGAAGATGTCCCTGGAAAGCATTTTTAAAATGATTTCTAATTATGATGGTTTAGAAACAAAATATTTCATCCAGAAAGTCTTTTTAATACTGGTAGTGAGATTCACCAAGAGGTACATTTTACCTAGTTCCGTTTTTCTTTGTGCATAAAGTGAACAGGAAAATTTAAATTTATTGCCTTTTTAACAGTTTCTTTATTAACCTTAGGAGATTGTGACACAAAACGAAATATGTTATTTATATTAATATTCAGTTAGGATTCTGTCCACTAATCTGCAATTGGCAATTGAGATTGCATAACCTGATCCCCTTTATCATTCTTACTAGTGGCTAAAATACTGAAAAGACAAAACACAAGTGTTAAAGGGGAGCAAGGTTAAGTTCAAATCTGTCACACACACACACCATTGCTTAACCTTGAAGAAGCTGCTGTCAGGCCTTTATCTCAGTCTATAAAATAAGGGGCTTAGACTCCTTATAATTCTGTAGTACAAATGAGTGGTAATCACTAATGGAGCTAAAGTTACAGAATAATGTTAATAAACTTGTGCCAGAAGGTTACAGGAAATGAGTTTACATTGCTTTTAAAGTGTTTTCTGCAGAGTTTGATCCCATATTATAACCTGAAGATTGATCCAAACTTCGTTAGGTAGAGATTCTTTATTTTTGAAAAGGAATATCCTGAACTTAGTGAGTGTCAGGGAGGAAGAAATTTTCCTTTACCTTTCTAGTTCTTCTGGCTGGTCTAAGAATTAAGTTGCTATGAGACAGATCAAAAGGGGAAAAACCAAACAAAAATTGTATAACTTACATATAATGGCAGAGGCTCAGGAAACTGAGTTACTCACCAAAATATCTGAAGCATTCACCTTAAATGACACCTTCAGCTAAAGGTAACAGAGGATGTTGTAGTTTGTGCTTTGGGACCTCAAAGGTGAGGAAGGCAATTCATACGGAGATGAAAAAAGCAAATGGTTGATAAATGTGTACTTGGCCATATGGAGACAATAGGCGATAACAGGAATGTTAACAAACAGATCTTGCTAGGCTCCTCTCCCTTTACATACCTAGTTCACACTACTTAGCTATGGTGATAGCTCCATTCCTGGATCAGCTCTTTGTATATTCTTTAGGCAGCTAGGGGGAAGGTCAGTTTCTTCTTGAGTCTTTTGGGTCTCCATTATTTTCATCTCAAAATAATCTGCATGCCAAAGAGATATTTTGAGGTGGCAAGTTCTCCTCCCATAGAATAGGTAGTTTTATTTTGAACTGCTAGACAGTTTGTGATAAATTATTTCCTCTGTAAGGGCACTATGTTAAAGCTTACTATAAATATTCAGCATCTTAGTAGGTGAGCATTTATTAGTTGCATCACTTTGACCTGATTCATAGGATAACTGGTATAACTAGGACTATTTTTACCGTGAATTAAGACAAAAGTAAAATCTGCAGGCTTCATTTGCTTTTTGTTTTTATGCATATTGATTTGGGTTGTTTTCAGATAAGATCGACTAAAGAAATAATTTAACTATCAATTTAAAAAGTCTTGAATATCCAGTATATTTGAGGCTAAATTACTGAGCAAGGGCTCCTGTACTGGCTTTACAGAAAGCCAACTCTGAAAGTGGGTATTTGCAGCAAATTAAGGATTTATTTGCAAAGTGTCAAGCAAGGAGTGGCTTTCAGGCAACAGCTTTTAAAGACAGTGCCAGGGAAGAAGCTCTTAGGTTGTATGTTCACCTCATGGACATTCTTCTAATTTATTGGTGGTGAGGTAACAGGGTGATGTTTTGGGAACCTCAGCCTTCTGGTTCAAACCCATCTGGGGCCTAAGTGCTTGTGGTCAGCATATAGTCACCTAACTAAGTAGGGGTCTTAATTTCTACAGAATGACTCAAAGATATGCATCCAATTGTTTTCCAGA
This sequence comes from Catagonus wagneri, assembly GCA_004024745.2. Classification (NCBI taxonomy): domain Eukaryota; kingdom Metazoa; phylum Chordata; class Mammalia; order Artiodactyla; family Tayassuidae; genus Catagonus; species Catagonus wagneri. The sequence goes on from PVHT021183646.1 coordinate 14,368,049, forward strand.
TCCCTTCAAGAGCAACTGGAAGTCATGTGACTATATTGTCCTAATCATTAACTGCTTGAGCATGCCCTTTGGAACTCAGGGAAGACCTCAAAGACTAAAGCTTTTTCTTCTGCAAACAAGAAATGGGGGACACAGAGCAGATTCTGTACTCAGGAAGGCCCCTTAGGGTTCTGCTCAATTTCATAAATAATGCATTTTAATAAGACCCTTTTCAATTTTCCTTGCCCTCCAGTCTTGCACAATCTAGACAGACAGACCCATATTACAACCTGCAATGTAATTATGTGTTTTCATATTTACTGTATGAATAAGCTGTTATGTGAGATGACCAAATCAATAATTTTATACTACTTAACAAACTCTACTTGCTTATGTGAGATAATGCAGAATATCTGTAATGACCCTGTGAACTGAAGTTTGGCACTTTCCATCAGCCTCTACATGGAGTGAAACATGAGCCACTGCAGCTGCCAGCCCTCAGCACCCCCCTGAGTGGAGCTCACGGTGGAGGCCAGGAGTGAGGCACTCTGTGCTCTAGGAAAATTGGGACAACAGGCCTTCAGATAGATAGTCAGATATTTTTAGGAGAAGATTTTATGCATCCAATTCTTGCATCTCCTCTTATATAGAAAAACACTAGTATCCATCTGCTCTTCGTGACTGGTAGTAATCTTAAGGGGATCAGCAACAAACTTTTGTAAAGTGTGTGTGTGCACTGTAAAGTGTGGGTATGCTTCATGCACCTCCCCCTCACCTTTGTCATATCCTGATATTCTTCCTTGAGCGGTATTTCGGTCTGTTCTGCAGTTAAGGATAGAGAATGTCTCCAAGGGTGGAGGGCCAGTGAGTCCTGCGCGCTGTGAAAACTCAGGATACTGGCCCTGATAGTGGAGGTGCATATCAAAGGAATAATTTAAATGAGCCCAGGCCTCTTTTGTTCCTGGTCCCTGCCCTTTCTTGCAAAAACTCCTATATATCCTAGTTACTCCCTCACTGCCTCAGAGCAGTTTCTCAGGGCTACCTGAAATGCTGTCTGCTTTGCTTACGTCCTAATTTTGCCTCAAATAAAACTTAACTCTCAACTTTCAGGTCGTGTACTTTTTTAGTCAACAACCCTCTTATGTTTGATTTCAGTGCTAAATATTATTAAGTAAATTCTGAAAGTAACTTTCCTGGTGTTTGTTTATGGTGTTCCTGGCCCATTCCTATTCTTACTGCTGTGTTTCCACAATAAACAGAGTTGATTTCCCTTGGATATTCTTTCATTTTTTTTTTTATTCATGTGTCTGAAATATTTTTGCTTCATCCAAAATTAATACCATAAGGTTTTGATTTATTTTCTTTGTCTTTAGACCATTTCACAGCCCATTAGCAGGTGAGTCAAGTCAGATTTTCATGTCACTTATTAACAGCTCAGGTAAGAGTTTGGGTAAGTAGAAACTGCACTGAAAGTCTTTTTTTTTTAAATGGTGAAGGATAAGATGATAAGAATTTAAATTTACAATCTTTAAATTTCTTTGCTATTTTAACTAATACAATAGAATTCAAACCAACTGTTTTAACTGATACAATACAAACTATTTTAACAAATATAATACAATACAAACCAGCTATTTTAACTCATACAATACAATACAAACCATGCAATACAGATTTTTCATATATTTCCCTATCAACACTCTGAAGAGTTGCTAAGATAGTGAAGAAGGTGAGAACAGGTTAGACTGACATTTACTAAGCACCATTTGCTCTAAGTGCTATGGCAAGCATTGGTAGTCAAAACACGCAGGCTCTGAAGGTCTTTGTCACAGCTTCCTTCTGAATGACCTTTGCATTGAGTAGAGGAGGAATTGGTTTGGGGATGAAGAGCCCAAGAGAATTTCTGTGTGAGCTAAACTAGCCTCTCGAGTGGTAATTTTGGACATCCAGCACTTCCTGATTTCCCTGCTTGTTCAATCCTCTTTCAATTCTTTTTTTTTCTCTTTCTCATGACCCTTTCAAAAATATGAAGAAGAGGGAGTTATCTTTTTAGGTAGAGATCTCCCCGAGGTAACAGGAGCTTGAGAATCATTCCTGAGACTATAATTTCAAATATTACTTGACCTCAAAGATAGGAAGTAAGAGTGATACAGGCACCTCATACTCCTGAGAGAAAAATTATATTCCTTATGCTTCTTCGTGAAATGAATTCTCTGAAATCAAACAGCTTAGAGTCCTTCCTTGTCCTTCTCCCTGACTTAGGTACACCCTAAACAGAATCACCCATAAGCTAAAGATTCTGCACCCTGAGCATAATTGCCTGTGGATTAAAGATTATTAGCACATGAAGTTTTTCGGGGACTTTCCTGGTTTGTTCTAATCTCTGATCAATATGCTCTTTTCACAAGTACTGTTATTCTAGGCAATAACCCAAAAGACTACCATCATGATCAGGCCGAGATCACCTGACTTCATCTTTGATGACTAAGATTCCCCCAAAGAAAGAGAAATGCATGTCTGTCCCAATCCTGATTCCCATCTGAAAACCCATTTTTATCCTTTTTACTATAAAACTCCTTGCAATTGTTTCTAGGTGGGGGGGGGGTGGAGGCACAGTGTTTAAGGCATTAGCCTGCTGTGGCCGCCCTTTGCCTGGCAAAGCAATAAAGCTACTTTTTTCTCCTTTATCCAAAACTGTCTCTGTGTTTCAATTTGGGACCAGCAGACAGATGCCGAATTCTGGCAACAGGAGAGTGAGTAAATGAAGAAGTCTCAGAACAGGTAATGAGAAAATGAAGATCAGAGACAAACACTACATTTCTACTTACTTAAAGCTTTATCACCTTCCTTTTTTGTGTCATAAGGGCCCAATCATAATTTCTTCTACATACTTTGGCTGCTGCCTTATTCCTTAGTTTGGAGAATGGCCTTGCCATTTACTCCCAACTGGTGATGATGATGCTCAGACTTCTGGCTTGCACACATGGTTATTGTTACTGAGAAGTCAGGTTCTATTCTGTCTCTAGATCCTTTTAATCAACCTGATTCAACACTCTGGAAGGGTTGGCATTTTCACTTTTTCCATTGTGTTCACTTTGTTCGTTCATCCTGACAGATATTATGAGCATTTCAGAGACTCGGTTTTGAGAAACTTTAGGTTTTGGAAATTCTGTTGATTTATTCCTTCAGTTATTCTTTGCCTTTTATTCTTCTATTTCTATTTTGAGTCTTTCTCTGGAACTCCTTTATGTTGGGTTTTTGACTAGCAGGATTGCATCTCTATTTTTTGCTATTCTATTTTCTATCTCTACCACCTCCTTGTAGTTGAACTTTGGGAAATTCTCTTGACTGTCTTTTTTTGTTTTTAATTGATGTATAGTTGATTTACAATATTGTGTTGTTTCTGGTATACAGCAAAATAATGTATATATACATGTATGTACATACATCATCTATATATGGGTGTGTGTTATTTTTCATATTCTTATCCATTATAGGTTAATATATGATATTGAATACAGTCCAATATGCTATATAGTAAGACCTTGTTGTTTATCTATTTTATATACAGTAGGTTTATATCTGCTAACCCCAAACTCCTAACGTTTATCTCCCCACTTTTCATAGTTTTTTTCTATGTCTCTGAGTCTATTTTTGTTCTGCAAATAAGTTCATTTGTATCACCCCCCCTCATTTTTTTTAGATCCCACATAGAAGTGATATTATCTGGTATTTGTCTTTGTCTGAGTTACTTCAGTTAGCATGATAATCTCTAGGTCCATCTATGTTGCTGCAAACAGCACTATTTTTTCTTTTTTATGGCTGAATAGTATTCCATTGTGTATGTATACCACATCTTCTTTATCCATTCATCTGTTAATGCACATTTGGGTTGTTTTCCATGTCTTGGCAATTGTAAATAGTGCTGCTATGAACTCGAGGTTCATGTATCTTTTTGAATACAGTTTTCTCTGGATACATGCATAGAAGTGGGATTGCAGGATCATACAGTAGCTTTTTTATTTTTAGTGTGGTAGCTCCATACTGTTCTCCACAGTGGCTGCACCAATTTCCATTCCCACCAACAATGTGGGAGGGTTCCCTTTTCTCCACACCCTCTCCAGCATTTATATTTACAAATAATAAAAAAGGTCTGCAGATTTTTGATGGTGGACATTTTTAACCACTGTGAGGTGATACCTCATTGTAGTTTTGATTTGTATTTCTCCAATAATTTGTGATGTTGGGCATCTTTTCATGTGCCTATTGGCCATTTGTATGCTTGGCTTTCTTTTATGAGTGTTCTCATAAATTATTAAAATTTTAGCTAGTATAGTTTTGATATGCTTACTTTTTATTGATTTTTGGTTTATTTCATGGACATACAGCCTGTACTTATTTTTCAGACTATATTAATTGTATGTTTTCAACTTTACTGCTTCTGTCTTGTGTCTTTTTCTCAAATAACTTTTGTTCTTTAGTTTTTTTCTTTTTATGTTGTGGAGTTTTTCTCAAGTGTCTGCTGATATAAATGCTCTCTATATTGAAGAACACTGTAATATGGAGTTGAAGTCCATTAGTAAAAGTTCTAACTAGAGGGCTTCACTGAAAGGTGATTCAGAATATTTTGAAGTGGAGCACTCCAAAATATCAGAGGTGAACTAGCTAATCTTTCATTAGAGATGTGGAGTAATAAAGTCTGCCCCTTCTTTTACTGGGGCCACATTTTACCTTCTTGAAATTCTGTTGTCTTGTGTCTGGAGCCTTTCTATCTCTGGGGAAAAACTTTTTTATTTGTAACATTGGGAGGGGTAATTACCTGACTGCAAGAGTTTTGTGTGGAGACTTGAGCTCACAGCTTAAGACAACTTAAGAACTACGCTAACTCCTAACCTCACCTTTAAGCCTCTCATCCTTCCCCCATCTTCTGCAGAATAAGTACAGGGTACCTCATATTTTCATTTTTCCTAGGGTCTGTGAGATGAAGCACTAGCTTCACATCTAGAAGATTAAGCTCCCTCTGTTTAGGAAGGCAGGTACTATTTCTTCACCTGTTTCCGTCTTGTAAAACCATTGACCACTCTTTTTTTTTGTCGTCTGCTGTGTCCTCGCCTATTCTTTTTGTCCAATAAGATGTATAGCTTTTTATTGCTGTATTATTATTTCAGTGTCATTTCAAGAGGATCATGAACATATATCTTTAATCCATTGTATTTAAATGTTTAAAAGGACAATTCTGATTTTGTCACCCTATTGCCTTTGCATTGTGCTTTAGCTATACTGGATACCCTGAATGAGGCCTGAAAAGCCTGACCTGACCTGACCCCTCCCTATTTTCTTTGTTCTTTACTGAATTACTTGACTTTGTGCTTTATTTTCCATCTTTATGTCATAATTTAAATCAAATAATTAATTTATTATAAATATTAGTATATAGAGAAACTTCCTTCATTCATTACTGCCCTTTACCAATTGCCTTGCACTATACCAGGAGTGATAGTCATTCAATAAATATAAATGAATAGCTTAATGTATGCAATTTGTTAACCCTATCTCTTTCCTTTTAATTATCATCAGTAAAAGTATTTACTTATTTGTATCAGAAATACTAGGGTAAAAAAGTATTCCATGTAAATGGAAAAAAAGAAAGAAAGAAAGGGTAACAATACTTATATCACAAATAGACCTTATAACAAGATTGTAATGAGACAAAGAAGAGCATTACATAATGATAATGGGATCAATCTAACAAAAAGTTTTAATAATTGTAAATATATATGCACCCAATATAGGAACACCTAAAAACACAATGCAAACATTAATAGATGTAGGGAGAAAAATGACAGAAATGCAATAGTAGTTGGGGACTTTAACACCCCACTTACATCTAAACAGAAAATAAGTAAGGAAACACTGGCATTAAACAACACATTAGACAAAATGGAGGGGGAAAGAGAGGAGGCGGGAGAGAATATTCCACCCCAAGGCAATAGGATACACATTTTTTTTCAAGTTTACATGGATCATTCTCTTGGATATACCACATGACCACATGCTAGGCCATAAAACAGGTCTTGGTAAACTTAAGACTGTAATAATATAAAGCAACTTTTCTGATTACAACACTGTGAAATAGTAATAAACTTCAAGAAAAACTGCATCAAACACAAATATGGAGGCAAAATAATATGCTACTAAATAACCAATGGGTTACTGAAGAAATGAAAGAGGAAATAAAATAATATCTGGGGACAAATGAAAAGGAAAACATAATGATCCAAAACCTTTAGGATGCAGCAAAAGCAGTTCTAGGAGGAAAGTTTATAGTGATAAAAGTCTGCCTCAGGAAACAAAATAAATTTCAAATAAATAGCTTGAACTATTGAATAACAAACAAAACCCAAAGTTGGTAGAGGAAAATAAATCATAAAGACAAGAGCAGAAATAAATAATATAGAGACTAAAAAAATAATAGAAAAGATCAGTGAAACTAAGAACTGGTTCTCTAAAGAGATAAAGTTGATCCTATATCAGGGCTCATCAAAAAAAAAAAAGAGAGGATCCAAACTGATAATATCATAAATGAAAAAGAACTTACAACCAAGACCACAAAAATGCAAAGGATCATAAGAGATTACTATAAATTATACACCAATAAAATGGACACCAAAAAAGCAATGGACAGATTTCAAGAAATGTACAACCTTCCAAGACTGAATCAGGAGAAATATAAAATGTGGACCAACCGATGGCCAGCAATGGATTGAATCAGTAATAATAATAATACTAATAATAACTCCTTCCAACTAACAAAAGTCCAGGACCAGGTGGCTACACAGGTAAATCTATCCAGTATTTAGAGAAAAGTTAACATGTAATTTTTTCAAACTATTTCCAAAAATTACAGAGGAAGTAACACTTCCAAACTCATTCTATGAGAACGACATCATTCCAATACCAAAACTAGACAAAGATATGCAAAAAGAAAATTATAGGCCAATATCACTGATTAATATAAATGCAAAAATTCTCAACAAAATATAAGCAAACCAAATTCATCACTACATTAAATGCAATACACAACGAACAAGCAGGATTTATCCCAGGAATGCAAACATGGTTCCATATGTACAAATCAATCAATGTGATACACAGCATTTACAAATTAAGAATGAAAATTATATGATCAAGACTTCCTGTGGTGGTACAGCAGGTTAATTGATTCAACATTGTCTCTGCTGTGTCTCAGGTTGCGGCTGTGGCATGGGTTTGATCCCTGGCCCTGAAATTTTCACATGCTGCATGCTAGCCAAAAAAAAAAAAAAAATTATATTATAATTCCAATAGATTCAGGAAAATCTTTTGACAAAATTCAACATTTATGATAAAAACTCACCACAAAGTGAGTATAGTAGAGGGAACATACCTTAATATAATAAGGGTCACCCACATATGATAAGCCCACAGTTAACATTATACTCGATGGTAAATAGTTGAAAGCATTTCTCTATAACAGAAGTGGTGAAGATATTTACAAATATATACTCAACAATGGTTTACTATCCAAAATATAAAAAGAACTCATACAACTTAACACCAAAAGAACAAACAACTCAATTTAAAAAATGGTCAGGAAATATGAGTAGCCACTTCTTAAAGCAGATATAGGAATGACCAATAAACAGGTGAGAAGATGCTTAACATTGCTAATCATCAGGGAAATTCAAATTCAAACCTCAATTTTCACCTGTCAGAATAATTTGTATGTGTGTGTGTGTGTGTGTGTATCAATTGAAAAATGTTGGCTAGGATCTAGATAACAGGAAACTCTTGTGCACTATTGCTGGGAATGTAAATTAGTTTGGCCACTATGGAAAACAATATGGCAATTCCACAAAAAATTAAAAATTGTATGATTCAGCAAGACCTCTCAGGTATTTATCCAAAGAAAATAAAAATACGAATTAGAAAAGATATCTTCTTCCCTATGTGTGTTGCACATTATTTACACTAGCCAAGATATGGTGGCAACCAAGTGCCCCTCAGTAGATGAGTAATAGGTATATTACTTAGCCATGCAAAAGAACAAAATACTGCTACCTGCAGCAACATAAATGGACCTAGATGGTATTATGCTAAGTGAAATGTCAGAGACAGAAAGACAAACACTGTATGATATCAGTTATATGTGGAATCTAAAAACAATACTATTAAACAAGCTAATTAAACAGAAACAGGATCACAGAAAGACCAAACACTGGTTTCCAGAGGAGAGTGATATGGAGAAAGGAAACAGATGAGGTAGATTAAGAGGTATAAACTTTCAGTTACCAAAAAAATGAAATATACAGTATAAATATGTATGAAATATTGTAAGTATAATAAGTATGTATAATAAGTATGTACGTATAATAAGTATGTGTGAATATGTATGAATATTGTATGTAATATGTGTATATAATAAGTATCTATGAATATGTATAAATATGTTTGAAATATACAGTGTGATAAATATAGTTGATAATTTTGTAGTATCTTTGGTGGCAGATAACTTCTAATCTTGCTAATCATTTTGAAATGTACAGAAATATCAGATCACTATGTTATGGACCAGGAACTAACACAGTGTGTAGGTGAATTATATCTCAGAAACAAAGTAACTAAATAGCTAACCTATTGAGAAAGAGCCAGTTTGTAGCTACCAGAAGCAGAGGGTAAGGGTAAGGGGAGTTGAAGAAAGGTAGTGAAAATGTACAGACTTCCAGTTACAAGGTAAATAAGTTCTAAGGATGTAATGTATAACGTGATATAATTAACACTGCTGTAAGTTATAAATGAAATCTATTAAGAGAGTATGTCCTAGAGTTATCATCACAAGGAACATTTTTTTTCTACTTAATGCTATATATGAGATGATGGATGTTCACTAAACCAATTGTGGTCATTCTTTCATGATGTATGTAAGTCAAATCATTATGTCATACACCTTCTACTTATGCAGTGCTGTATGGCAATTATGTATCAACAAAACTAGAAGAAACAAAAAAAGAAATATCAGAGTATAGTGGAAACTGATAAACTATACTATTCCCAGGGAAGCGGGAGAAGAGGTATTAGAAGAAAGAGCATGTGATAGTAATGGAATATGCCCTTTGAGAAGAAGGTAGTCACTTGTATTTTAGGAACAATACTAACTTTGGAGCACTTGCTTTGTGTCAAGACTGTTATATATTTTATTTTTTGATTTAATAATGATAGTATATTAAACAAAATAAATACTTTGTAAGGTAATTGTTATAGTATTTATATTAACTTATTTAGAACAGTGGCAGGCATAGTTTAATCTTTCTACGTATATTAGCTTATTTAATTCTACAACAAACTAATGAGATGGGTGCTATTATTTTTCCACTTTATAGGTTAGAAAGCTTAACCACAGAGCAGCAAAGTAGCCTTTCTTAGGCCATATATCTATTGGTAGTAAAATCTAAATTTGGAGTACATCATTAAGGTTGCAGAATTCAGGTCCTTAACTATTGCAGCCTGCTGCTGCTTCTCATCTATCTTCAAGGCGAAATGAGATTAAAGGACTATTCAGCCAGGCAGATGTAACTGATAAAAGCATTTGATGATAAAGATATGACCTTTTTATACTTCTCCATTCACATTAGCAACCAATCCTCATCCCTAATAACTACGCTCTTTAAGAATTTAGCATATATCTTGTCATAGTTTTCTCCTCTCTCATATAATTAAATAAGTATATGGATAGACATGTATAAATAAGTGTTCTATCATTGTGTGTTTTCAAAAAGGAACACTTCTTATCCACTGTAATTAATAAAAATTCCTCCAGTTCAGCTGAGTAGCTTTAATTCTGTTAAATGACCATACATTTTTCAATGTAATGATATATCATGACTTCTTCAGCTATTTATCTACTGATGGGAATTCACCATATTTTTAGTTATTCATCACTACAGATCCTCAATGCAGTGGTACATGTTATGGTAGTGCATGGTGTGTATTGCAGTGTTGACTTACATACTGAAAATTTTATTTATATGATCTAGATTCCCAAGAAAGAGAATTCTGCTATATGAAATCCTATTTAAAATCATATTTCTACCAGAAACATATAAGATATAATTTTCTTCTCCTTTTTACAAAAATAGAGGTTACTATTTTTAAATTCTTGCCATTATTTTCATTGCATTTTTTTCCATGACTTCGCTAAAAAATATGAATGATGTCACATTTATACATTTATGTAAAATTTTATGTATATAATGTGTGTATAAATTAATTTAAATTAAAATTTAAAACATTTACCTTTAGTAAGAACACAAGCGTGTGGGGTACCATTATTTGTCTTTTAAATTAGTGATCTCAAGTCTTAGCGTGTATCAGAATCACCTCAAGGGCTTATTAAAACACAAATCCTGGGCTTGATTCTCAGAGTTTCTAAACCAGTAAGTCTGAGGTGGGGTATGAAAATTTGCATTTACAGGTTCCTGGTGAAGATGCTGCTGGTCCAGGGACCACTCCTTGAGAACCATTGTTCATTATGGCCTCTTTAAAACCAAGACTCATGCTTAAGACTTACATAAGCAAGATCCCAAACATGCCCCCATCATTAATAGTCAAGTAACTACAAAATTTAGCAATATGATAATTTTTTTAAAAAGTGGAAAGACCTAGTATAGGCCTGATTTGGAGGCAAATGGGTAATTGTGTACACTGCTGCTAAGAAAATCAATTGATACTGTATTTCTCTAAAATTAGAGTTTTGCATAGTTTACTTAGAAATTGACTTCTCTGAGTTTATCCTAAGGACAATTTCATAAATGTGCTCATTGATTTAGCTACAAAAATATTTATTGAAGCACTGTTTGTAATGCTAAAGATGTTAGAACTGTCTCTGTTTCCAAGTGGGGGATTTATTAGGTCAAATATGCTATATCCATAAAATTAAACACCACTCATTCATTCAATAAGAAGTAATCAGATTATGGAGAAGTCTATACAAACTTAATGATTTTTAAATATTAAGAAAAAAACAAGATATCACAGTGGTTATGTCAAATGTTGGGCTTAGCAGCTATGATGGCTGATGCTCAACACCTTTTCCAACCTCTTCTCAGATGCTTTCCTATTCTGTAGAGAATAGAAACTTAGAAATACCATTGCACCCTGGGCTCTGTATCTAGTTAACATCCACAAACCTTGTGTTAGTGCAGGAGGTTTGGAAGGTGCAAGTGAGACAGAAGATATACTTTTTTTACACCAGTCATTCTGCTCATAAGCACAGTCAGAGAAGCACTTGATTTTTTGCTACATGGTCAAAGGAGTCCCAGTGTTGAGACACTCATCAGGAAGCTGAACATGGGAAATCCATGTTGCTGTTGTATAGTATAGCAGGCATAGAGTGGTAGATTGTGGAGCAGGTTTCAAATCCTGACAATGATGGCATGATTTTGAATTCTAACTTCTAAACATTGAAGAATTAGTAATTCCCTATGGTATGACCCTGGGATTCTTTCTGACAGCACAGCCCAGAGTATGTCTGTTTACCCTTTACAATAATTCTGTAAGTAATTTAGTATTTAGTAAAATCTCTCTTGGTCTGCAGTGGTGGGAAAGATTCTGGTCTTTGTCATTGAACACTGAACACTGACAATTACGGAAAATTTTTATTTCCATTCTTTAGCTTATATAAATGTATTACCTGATTTTTCAACTACCATGTGTTACACTGACTATGAAAAAAACTATTTACAAAATAATAATATTGTTTAGAATAAATCAAATTTACAAAGTGGCTTATTTTATAATGATAATTTTTTAAACCAGGTATAATAGTTTAGTAGTTAAGAGTTTGGGCTTTAGAGATATCATTATTTATTTATTTATAGGCCACACCTGTGGCATATGACAATTTCCAGACTAGGGGTTTAATCAGAGCTGCAGCTGCCAATCTATGCCACAGCCACATCAGTGTGGGATCTGAGCTGCTTCTGGGACCTACGCCACATCTCTTGGTGACTTTGGATCCTTAACACACTGAGCAAGTCCAGGGATGGAATCCACATCTTCACAGACACTATGTCAGGCTCTTGACCCACGGAGCCTACAAAGGGAACTCTGATATCATAGGTTTAAATTATAGCACTGCCACTTCCTCCTTTATTATTCTTGATCAATAAACTTTCAAAAACCTAGAAGTATTTTTTTTTTTTCTTTTGAGGGCTGCACCTGTGGCATATGGAAGTTCCTGGAGCTAGGAGCTGAATCAGAACTGTAGCTGATGTCTTGTGCCACAGCCATAGCAATGCTAGATCCAAGCCACATCTTCAATCTACAACACAGTTTGCAGCAATGCAGGATCCTTAACCCACTGAGGACAGGGATCAAATCATCGTGGTTACTAGCTGGATTCTTAACCCACTGAGTCACAATGGGAACTCCAGAACTATTTTCTATAAACTGAGGATAATAACTATTTATGGTGTGAAAACTAAATGAGATAATGTATGTAAAGTTGAGGTCACAATGCTTAATATTTTATAGGAATTAGATAAATGTTGGCAGTCTTGTCTCCCTTTAAGTTTCACAGAGATCATATTTTTCCATCCTGATCATAAGAACGTCCAAGCATATCTTTTTAAAATGCTTTGCTCTGAACTGCATTTCTTTATACAACATCAAAATAACTTTAGATAAATGTCCTAAATTAGATGCAAGAAACATCATGAAAAGTTAAGTGAAAATTATTTCCCTATGTGAACTTTTATTTCATTTTTATTGACATTACCTTAGAAGAGAAATTCTACTTCACAGATAAGTAACTGTAGGATTCTTTCAGCTCACTGATTGTTTCAAGTTCAAACAAGTGCTGGCCTGGTGTTCAAAATACAGCAACACATTAATGTCTGATAATTAAGGAATCATTGCTTCCTTGGATTCATATGCATAACTCTTGGTGGCATTAATAATAAGAGGGTGCAAATGTTGGCTTTCCAACGAATAGGATGGAGAGAGTTCTGCACTTATGGCTACTGTTTCACCATACTCCCCAATCTGAGCAGAGCAAACACTTCTCAGGCCAGCTCATTCCACACCACAGGACCTGAGACAGCCGGGACATGGAAAAGACTTGGTCTAGCTTTTCAGAGACAGTCCAGGGGGCTGAGGTGTGGTTGGGGTGGGGTGGCAGCAGCCATTGTCATCATTTACTGAAGTGCCATGACCAGCAAGCTTTGGACCTCATTCCCAGTTAAGCAAATGCTCTAGGCTTCCCCAACTCTGTATCATGGCTCAGCATTGAATCTGGATTGGATAGGTCCTTGTAGAAGATGTGATCTAGGGACAGAGGTCGGGGTATGCGGTGGTCTCGGTGGGGTAGTTGGTAGGCATTGTTGGTGCTTACTTAAGCTACATCTTACGAAGAACCCCAATTAATATTTGACATCCTGCTCCCAATTGAGTGCTCTGGCCCTGCCCACTTCATACCACAGCTTGGTGCTGGACCTGGGATAAGAATTGATTTAGGGAGGTAAGGGGGCTCTGGGGCCTGGTGTGTGGTTCAAGTGGGTTGGTGGCAGCCAATATTGGTGCTAGCTCAAAACCATGCCAGAATTATCCCAGATCCCTGACAACAGAACAGCCAATTCAGCTCATACAAACACAATACCCTGACCACATTCCCAGCCTGACAAATACTACAGCCCCACCCACTCCACACCATAGCATTGTACTAGTTCTGGGATGACCAAAACAGGTTAAGTTATATGACCTCTGACTGTATCTGACCAGAGATGTGGGTGTCCACATAAGTGGCACATCAGACCTCTGCGAGCATGTGAGCCTCATTTATTTCAGCATTCCCCTCCTTTAGGCAAAATGTGACCTTAAAAGGAATAGAGCCTGCTCCAACCTGACCCTCAGGGCTTCTGCTCTAGCAACTAGAATGTAGACCCCCCCAATTATCAAATACATTCAACAAAATTCAGTCTACAAAGGAACACTCCCCTTATAAAAATCCCTTCAAAATCATTATAGATAAATGTTTCTCCTAATTTCATAGAGACAGGAAAAGAAAGTAAAATGAAGAAGCAGGAGAAATACTCCCAAATGAAAGGCAAGGGAAATACCATGAAAAACCTGAGATTATTTTTCTACCAGACAATGATTTCAAAAAGGTGTTAATAAAAATGGCAACTAAATTAAGAGAGATTATTGATATAAAAGCATCTAATTTTAACAAGGAAGTAGAAAATACAAAGAAAGATAACCCAAAATAGATCATTTAATTTCTAAGGTAAATAGCACTCAAGAAGCAATCAATAGCTGTCTAAATGGCACAGACTAATTAATAAGTGATCTGGAAAACAGAATAATGGAAATTATCCCATCAGAAGAGTGGACAGAAAACAAAAAAAAAAAAAATGAGGGCAACATAGGCGATCTATGGAGTAATTTTTAAAGTGTTCCAGGAGGTCCCTGGTGGCTCAGTAGATTAAGGATTGTCACAGCCTTAAGATCAAGGATTGTCACATTGTCATAGCCGTGGCCCTGGTCACTTCTGTGGTGTGAGTTCAATCCCTGGCCCAGGAAAATCAGCATGCTTGGGGGGGGCAAAAACAATCACCCAAAAGTGCCAACTTATACACAATAGTGGTTCCAGATAGGGAAGAGAGAGAAGAGGGAACTAAAATGTATTTAGAGAAATTGTGACTAAAAATTTCCCAAACCTAAAGAAGGAAACAGATATTCAGGTATGGGAAGAACAGAGGGTCCCAAATGAGATGAAATCAAATAGACCCACATCAAGACTATCATAATTAAAGTGGCAAAAGTTAAAGAGAGAATTCTAAAGGCAGCAAGAGAAAAAGCAGAGTTGTTTTTAAGGAGGGCCACATAAGCTTATCAGCTGGTATCTCTACTAAGACTTTGTAGGTTAAAGGATACTTGCATGATATGTTAAAAATCCTGAAAGGGAAAAACTGACTAACTAGTTTACTCCACCCATCAGTAATTTCATGTAGAATAGGAGAGATAAACAATTTCTCAGACATGCAAAAACTAAATTCAGCAACTCCAAACCTACCCTAAAAGAAATGCTGGAGGGTCTTCTGTAAGTGTAAAAGAAGAAAGAATCTATATGAAAGGGAAAACCCAATAGCAAAGGCAAATATATAGTAAGGACTGCAGATCACTTAAGTTAGTCAGTATACAGATTAAAAATTGAAAAAATTGCAACTATATCTATAATAAACAGTAAAAAGATATGAAAGAAGACATAAAATAGGACATCTAAAACACAAACTGTAGGGAAGATGAGTAAAAAAATGTAAGTCTTTAAGAATGTGTTTGAACTAAATGATTATCAGTTTAAAGCCAGTAGATACAATTATTGGTCAAGATTTATGAACCCCATGTTATCCACAAATCAGAAACCTATCATAGGAATACCCATTATGGCTCAGGACCAAAAGTTGTCTCTGTGAGGATGTAGGTTTGGTACCTGGCTTTGCTCAGTGGGTTAAGGTTTTAACTTTACCATAAGCTGAAGCAAAGATCTCAGATTTGGCTCAGATATGGTGTTGCTGTGCATATGTGGTAGGCAGCAGCTGCAGCTCCAGTTGGACCCCTGGCACAGGACTTCCATATGCCACAGTTGCAGGCTTAAAAATAAAACCTACAATAGATATACAAAAAATAAAAAGAAAGGAACTCAAGCATACTACAAAAGAAAAATCATGCAACCACAAGGGAAAAAAACAAAAGAAAAAGAAATGAAAAAAGAAGATGGAGCTCCCTTCGTGGCTCAGTGGTTAACAAATCTGACTAAGAACCATGAGGTTGTGGGTTCAATCCCTGGCCTTGCTCAGTGGGTTAAGGATACTGCGTTGCCGTGAGCTGTGGTGTAGGTTGCAGATGTGGCTCAGATCCCACGTTGCTGTGGCTGTGGCGAAGGCCAGCAGCTACAGCTCCTGTTAGACCCCTAGCCTGGGAACCTCCATATGCCGCGGGTGTGGCTCTGCATAAAGGCAAACAGACAAAAAAAAAAAAAAAAAAAAAAAAAAAAAAAAAAAAAAAAAAAAAAAAAAAAAAAAAAAAAAAAGGAAATGAAAAAAGAAGAACTATAAAAACAACTGGAAAATAAGGAATAAAATGGTAATAAGTACATACCTATCAATACTTACTTTAAAACTTGATAAAATTAGTGCTCTAATCAAAATACAGAGGGTACCTGATTGGATAAACAAAAACTTGCAATATGCTTCCTTCAAGAGACCCACTTCAGGGTGAAAGTCACAGACTGAAAGTGGGGAAATGGAAAGATATATTTCATGCGAATGAAAATAATAAGAAAATAGGGGAGGCAATACATATACTGGATAAAATAGACTTTAAAACAAAAGCTATTTATATGCAGCCATAAAAGACTCAGAATTGCCAGGGCATGAGACCAGAATAAAGAGAACAAACAGAAAAGGACAAAGCAGGAGGCATAACCCTCCTGGACTTCTACAAACAAAACTGAAAAACTGCAGTAATCAAAACAGTATACTGTTTGCACCAAAGCAGATATATGGACCAATGGAACTGAATGGAGATACCAGGAAGAAACCCACACCTTAGCCTTCGACAAAAAAAAGGCAAGAATATACACTGGGGTAAAGTCAATCTCTTCAGTGTGGTGTTAGGAAAGTTGGACAGCCACATGCAAAACAATGAAGTTAGAAGACATCTTCACATCATACACAGAAATAAACTCAAAATGGCTTAAAGATTTAAATATAAAACATGACTATAAAACTTCTAGAAGAGAACATAAGTAAAATATTCTCTGACATTAATTTTATCCATGTTTTCTTGGGTCAGTTTCCTAAGCCAATAAAAATAAAAGCAAAAATAAACAAACAGACCTAATAAAACTTATATGATTTTGCATAGAAGGGGAAACTATAAACAAAACAAAAAAAATAACCTATGGACTGGGAGAAATTATTTGAAAATGATATGACAGATAAGGGCTTAATTTCCAAAATATGCAAACAGCATACCAACTTAATAACCAAATCCACTCGCAAATCCAATCAAAAAATGGTAGAAGACATTTCTACAAAAAAAGAAACACAGATAACCAATAGGTACATGGAAAGATTATCATCATTGCTAATTATCAGAGAAATCCAAGCAAAATTACAATAAGGTACCACTTCACACCAGTTAGAATGGCCATCATTAAGAAACATACAAATAATCAATGTTGGAGATGTGGAAAAGAGGGACCTCTCCTATATTGTTAGTAGGACTGTAAATTGGTGCAGCCACTATGAAAAACAGTATGGATGTTCCTCAAAAGCTTAAAAAAAAAATTAGAGTTGCTATGTGATTTGGCAATGCCACTCTTGGGCATAAACCAAAATAAAACTGTAATTCCAAAATATGCATGTTCCCTTATGTTCATGTCAGCACTATCTACAATAGCCAAGATATGGAAATACCCTAGATATCCATTGACAGATAAAGAAGATGTGATATATGTACATGTACACAATGGAATATTACTCAGCCATAAAAAAGAATGAAATAATGTTATTTATGGCAACACGGATGGAACTAGAGATTATCATACTAAACTGAAGTAATAAAGACAGATACCATATGATATCACTTACATGTGGAATCTAAAATAATACACAAGTAAACATACCTATGAAAAAGAAACAGACTCAGAAATATTAAGAACAAAGTTGTGGTTGCCAGTGTGGAAAGGGTGTGGGGAAGGGAAGGACTGGGAGATTCAGATTAGAAGGTGAAAACTATTCTGCATAAGAGTGATACGCAAGAACCTACTGCATAGCACAAGGAACTATATTCAATATCCTGTGATAAAACTTAATGGAAAAGAATAAGAAAACTTATATATATGTACCTGTATGTGATATATATATGTGTGTATGTATATGTGTATATATGTATGTGTATATATATATATATTTATCACTTTGCTGTACAACAGAATTTAATATAATGTTTAAATCAACTATAAAAAATTTAAAAAGCCTATAGTGAAAGTTAAATAAGGCATTTAAAAATGATATGGGGATAAATACAAGTAGAGGTTATTACACTCACTAATATGTACACACCCAATATAGAAAAATCTAAATATATAAAGCAAATACAGACATAAAGGGAGAAATTGACAATAATACAATTAGAGTAGGGACTTTTAACACTCCTTTGACATTGATGGAGAGATCATCCAAACAAAAAATTCAACAAAGCAATAGAGGTACTAAGTAACACAATAGACCTGTGGACTTAACTGATACCTACAGGACATGACAGGAAAAATAAAGAACATGCAATCTTTTCAAGCATGCAAAAAATGTTCTCTTATACACCACATATTAAATCACAAGCTCCAACAAATTTCAGAGGATAGAAATTATACTAAGCATCTCTTCTGACCACTCCTCTGTGAAACTGGAAATCAACTATAGACAGAAAAATGGGAAAAGAATGAATGCATGGAGACTAAGGAAAATGATACTAAAAATTCTTTAGGTCATTGATAAAAGAAGAAAAAGAAGTTATAAAGTAATTGGAGACAAACTTTCACTGGAACTGAGATAGAATCTTTAATTTTAAAAAAAATTACTGCAAACAGAAGTCCAAGACCAGATGGCTTCACAGGTGAATTCTACCAAATATACAAAGAATTTACACCTATCATTCTCAAACTGTTTTTAAAAGTTGAAGAGGAGGGGGAGTTCCCTTCATGGCTCAGTCGTTTACAAACCTGACTAGCATCCATGAGGATGTGGGTTTGATCCCTGGCCTCGCTCAGTGGGTTAAGGATCTGGCATTGCTGTGAGCTCTGATATAGGTTGCAGATGTGGCTCAGATCCCACATTCCTGTGGCTATGGTGTAGGCCAACAGCTACAGCTCCAATTCGACCCCTAGCCTGGGAACCTCCATATGCTGTGGGTGTGGCCCTAAAGGACCAAAAAAAAAAAAAGTGAAGAGGAATTTTTCTCCAATTCATTCTATGGGACCACCATCATACTGATACCATAGACAGACAAAAAACACTAGAAAAAAAATGCAAGCCACCATCTTTGATGAATATAGATGCAAAAATCCTCAAGAAAATATTAGCAAACTGAATCTAACAATACATAAACAGTTTTACACAGTATGATAAAGTTGGAATTATTCCAGGGTTACAAGGATGGTTCAGCATACACAAATCGATCAATGTGATGCACCACATTAACAAAAGGAAAGACAAAAGCCACATGATCATCTCAATAGACCTAGAAAAAGCATTTGATAAAATCCACAACCACTCATGATAAAGACTTTAATCAAAGTGGGTACAGAGGGGACACATCTCAACATAATAAAGGCCATTTACCACAAATCCATAACTAACATGATACTCAACAGTGAAAAGATGAAAGCCTTCCCATGTAACTCAGGAACAAGACAGGACATCCACTCTCACCACTTCTATACAACAGTATTGGAAGTCTTAGCCATAGCAATCATACAAGAAAAAGAAATAGAAGTTATTGAAATTGGAAGAAAAGAGGTAAAACTATCACTATTTGTAGTAGATGTGCTATGTAGAGAATCATAAAATCTCCCCTCAAAAACTTTTAGGACAGCTGAATTAGTTCAGCAAAGTTGCAGAGTACAGGATTAATATACAAAATTTTGTTACATTTCTACACAATAATGAAATATCAGAAAGAGAAAGTTTAAAAAATCCCATTTCACATCAAAAAATCACATCAAAAATAGAATACCTTAGGAATAAACTTAAGCAAGGAGGTGAAAGATCTGTATGCTGAAAACTATAAAATATTGATAATAGAAACTGAAAATGATTCAAAGAAGTGGAAAGATATCCTGTGCTCTTGGGTTGCAAGAATCAGTTACTGAAATGACCATTCTACACAAAGCAATTTACAGCAATGAAAGGCATCAAGGAAATTTTTCTCTGAACTAGGATAAATAAACCTAAAGTGGTGTGGAACCACAAAACCCCTGTATTGCCAAAGCAACCCTGATAAAAAATAACATACCTTCCCTTAACTGAGACTATACTATAAAGCTACACTAATCAAAGCAGCATGATTTTGCCAGAAAATCATACATATAGATCAATGAAACAGAAGAGAGACCTCAGAAATAAACCCCCACACCCATGGTTAATTAGTTCATGACAAAGATGGCAAGAATATATGCATGGAGAAAAGACAGTCTTCAACAAATGGTACTGTGAAAACTGGACAGCTGCATGTAAAATAATGAATTTTGAGCATTATCTCACATGATATACAAAAATAAAATTAAAATATTTTAAACACTCAAACATAGGAGGTGGTGTCATAAAACTCCTAGAAATGAACATAGATAAAACATTCTTGGATGTAAATTGTGGCAATATTTTTTTAAATCAGTCTCCCAACACAAAAGAAATAAAAGCAAAAATAAACAAATAGGATTTAATTACAAGCTTTTGCACAGCAAAGTAAACCATCAACAAAACAAGAGAAAATACAAAATGAGAGAAATTATTTGTAAATCATGTAACCCACAAGGGGTTTATGTCTGAAACATACAGTTTGTACAACTCAGTATTGAAAAACCAAACAAGCCAGTGAAAAAAGTTTGGCAGAAGACTTGAACAGGCATATTTTTAAAAAGGACATACAGACGGCTAACAGGCACAGGAAAATGGTCAACAATACTAATTACTAGAGAAATGTAAATCAAAACCACAATGATTATGACTTCACAACTGTTGGAATGGGCTGTCATCAAAAAATCTACAAATAACATGCTGGAGAAGATGTGGAGAAAAGGGAACCCTCATGCACTATTGGTAGGAATGCAAATTTGTGCAGCATCTGTAGAGAAGAGTATGGAGGTTCCTTAAAACATTAAAATAGAGCTACCATGTGAATCAACAATTCCACTACTGGGTTTATATCTGAAAAATAATGCAAACACTAATTTGAAAAGATACATGAACACAATGTCCTTGCAGCACTATTTTCAATAGCCATGACATGGAAACAACCAAAGTTCCCATCAACAGATGATTGGATTAAGAAGATATGGTGTGTATGAATACATATGGAATATTATTCAGCCATAAAAAATGAAATGTTGCTATCTTCAGCAATGTTGATAGACCTAAAGAATATTATACTTACTGAAATAATTCAAACAAAGAAAGATAAATACTGTATGATATCACTCATATGTAGAATCTAAAACATATAAATGTGCACAAAAAGTAGAAACAGATTCACAGACATAGAAGTCAAACTAATGGTTATCAAATGAGAAAATAAGGAGGGTTAAGGACACATTAGGATAGGAGACTCACATATACAAACTACTATATATAAAATAGATAAGCCACAAGAAATTGCAGAGGGAATTATACTTAATATCTTATAATAGCCTATAATGTAATATAATTTTCAAAAACTGAATTAATGTACTCTACACCTGAAACTAATGCAATATTTTAAATCAACCATGTGTCGATTAAAAAAAAATCCTGACAGAATAGACTTTTAAAGAAAGCTAGAATCTAATGATAAGTTTATAGCAACTACAGCAGTGCTTAATAAGAAAAAAATTTCTGAATTACAGCATTTGAGGAAACCTCTATTATATTACTGGCTGAACGCTGAGATAATGGAAGAGAGAATTCTGTGACTACATACAATAAGGAAAACAACTTTGTGCTAAAAGAGCTTGGAGAAATCTCAAAACAAATGGACAACTGTAGCACCATTAGGTAAGGAGAATAACCTGATTTCCAGAATTTCCACATTGACATTCAAAATACCAAGTTTTCAACATAAATTACACATCATTTAAATAAATAGGCAAGTATGGCCCAGTCACAGGAAAGAAATTTAAGTGGACATAAGCCATCACAAGAAAAGCCCAGACATTGGCTTTATTGGGTAAAACTTTAAATCATCTGTCTTAAATTAACTCAAAGGGCTAAAAGAAACCATTGAATAACTGACTTAAAACAAAATGAAAGCAGGAAAATGGGTTATAAAATAGGGAATATCCAGAAGATCATAGAAATTATAAGAAGGATTCAAAAATCTTGGAGTTAAAATTTCAGTAGCTGAAATAAAAGATTCACTACTGTGGATAAAAGGTATATTTGCGTTGGTAGAAGAAAGAATCAACAAGCTCACAGATAGGACAGCTGAAATTATTCACTCAGGAATATAAAGGAAAAAATATTAAGTAAAATGAGCAGAGACTAAGGAATCTTTTTGGTACTATGAAGTATACTGATATAGAATTATGGGAGCCCCAAAAGAAGAGAGTTAAGAAGGAAGAAACAGTAAGTGGAGAAGTAATGACTCAAAACTTCACCAATTTGGTAAAAAACATGAGTCTACAAATCCACAAAGTTCATCTAACTCTGGTAGGATGACCTCAAAGAGATTCACATTCAGAGACATTATAACCAAACTGTCAAAGAAAAAGAGAAAGAAAATCCTGAAAGTAGCAAGCAAGAAGTGACTTAGCACCAGTAAATAATCCTCAATAAGATGAATAAGTAATTCACCATTAGAAATTACACAGGCTTGAAAAGAGTGGATGAGCTATTTAAGGTAATGAAAGAAAAATGCTGTTGACAAAGAAGGTTATATTTTGTGAAACTATGCTTCAAAAATGAAACAGAAAAAATTAATTTAAAAAAAGCTATAGACTTGCCCACAATAAATGTGAAAGGGAGTCTTTTATGGTGAAATGAAAAGATACTGGACAGTTACACGAAGCCATATGGAAAAATAAAGAATTCCAGTAAAGGTAATAATATAAATAAATATAAAGCTGGTATTTTTGACTTATAGTACATCTTTTTTCATATATAGTTTTAAAGATAAATACATGAAACAATAATTATGAAACTTTAGGCATGCAATATATGAAGATATAGTTTTTGACAATAATAACATAAAGGGGAACAGAGGTATATAGAAGCAGATACTTTTAATGCTGTTGAAGCTAAGTTGTCCAATTCAAATTAGACTGTCATTAATTTCTATGGCTAATCCTCAGGGAAATCACTAAGGAAATTACTGAAAGTATGAAGAAAAGACAATAAGGAGGAAATCATAATGGTACACTAGAAGTAACTGATTATGTAGAAAAGAAAGCAATATTAGAGAAATTGAGAAACAATAAAAAAAGAAATACAGAAAACAAGGAGCAAAATGGATAAGTTCTAACCTATCACTAATCAATTTTAACATACATGGATTAAATTCACCCATTAAAGATATTTTCAAAATAGATTTTTAAAAACAAATCAAAACACAGATCACGAGGCTCTCTTTAGATCCAAAGACACAAATAAGTTCAAAATGAAAATAAGGAAGAAGATACAAATGGTAACAGGAAAACTGAGGTACTCTAATACAAGAAAAATAGTTTAAAAGTATTACAAAGAAGAATATTATAATTTATAAAAGTTTTGTTTAGTCAAGAAGACATAAGAACTATAAATATATACCAATCAAATAAAAGAGGCTTAAAATATATGAAGAAAACACTGACAAAAGTGAAGAGAGACATAGAGTGCTCTAAAAAAGGGAGTTCTCATCATGACTCAGCAGAAACAAATCTGACTAGTATCCATGAGGAGGCAGGTTTGATCCCTGGTCTTGCTCAGTGGGTTAAGGATCCAGCATTGCCATGAGCTGTGGTGTAGGTCACAGGTGTGGCTCAGATCTGGCATTGCTGTGGCTGTGGTGTAGCATGGCAATTACAGCTCCAATTAAACCCCTAGCCTGGGAACCTCCATATGCTGTGGGTGCAGCCCTAAAAAACAAAAAAATAAAATAAAAAAATAAACCCCCACAAAAACTAAGTAAATATTGAAATTGAGAAATGAAAGTGTGGACATTACTACTGACCTCACAGACTTTAAAATAAGAATAAGAAAATACTGCAAACAAAGATACATCAAAAATTAAAAAACCTAGTTTAAATGGACAAATTCCTAGGAACACATGAATTATCAAATCTGACTTGAAAAGTAATGGAAAATCTAGACAAACCCATAGCAAGTAAAAGACTGAATCAGTAATCATTCCCCACCACCACCAAATAACTCCAGGACAAGATGCCTTTCATGATGTATTCTACCAAATTTTTAAAAAATTAACATTCATCTTTTCAAGTTCTTCTGATAACTATAAGGGGGACAACTACCTCTTAACATTATATGAGGCCAGCATTATCTTATTATCAAAGCCAAAGTCACCAAAAGAGAAAACTACAGACCAATGTCCCTTATGAATAAATATGCAAAAAATCAACAAAAATACTAACAAACCAAACACAACAGCATATGAAAAGGATAATGTACCATGACTAAGTCAGATTTATCCCTGGGATGGTTCAACATAAAACAATCAATGTAAAAAACACATTAATAGAACAAAAAGGGAAAAAATCCTATAATCATCTCCATTGAATCAGAGAAAGCATGTGACAAAATTCAGCATCTTTTTATAATAAAAAATTAGCAATCTAATATTAGAAGGTAACTTTCTCAACATGATAAAGAGCAGTTATAAAATATCCACAACTAATTTCATTCATATTCAGTGGTGAAAGGCTGAAAGTTTTCCCCCAAGATCAGAAATAAGACAAGTATGCCTGCTTTCATTACTGCTATTCAACATTTTACTGGGAGAGTTTTTTTGGTATTTTTTTTGGGGGGGCTGCACCTGTGTCCTATGGAATTTCCTAGTCTAGGGGTCAAATCAGACCTGCAGCTGCCAGCCTATGCCACAGCAACAGGGGATCTAAGCTGCATCTGTGACATAGACCACAGCTCTTGGCAACTTCAGGTCCTTAACCTACTGAGCAGGGCCAGGGATTGAACTCACATTCTCATGGATACCAGCTGGGTTCTTAACCCAATGAGCCTGAATTTAATCAGGACAATTAGGCAAGAAAAAGAAATTAATGGAAACCTAGTTTTAAAAAACAAGTAAAACTATCTCTATTCAGTGAAAACATTATCCTATATGAACAATCCCTCCAAATAAATTTAGCCAACAAGGTGAAAGACCCATATACCAAAAATTTAAATGTCACTAAAATAAATTAATACCTAAATAAATGGAAAGACATCTTGTGTTTATGAATTGGAAGACAATATTATGAAGATGGCAATATTAGCCTAAGTGGACTACAGATTTAATGCAACTCCTATAAAAATTCTAACATTATATTTTTTGCAGAATTTAGAAATACCAATTCTCAAATTTACACGGAATTGCAAGGAGCCTGACTAGCCTAAACAATGAAAAAGAAGAAAAAAATTGGAGAACTCACACTTTATGGTTTCAAACTTTAGTACAAAACAGTAATCAAAAATATAGTACCATTAGAAGAATATAAATATTGACAAGGTGGATTGCAATTGAAAGGCCAGAATTAAACTTATACATCTATTGTCAATTGATTTTTGACAAAGGTGCCAAATACATTCAATGGGAAAATAGTCTCTTCAACAAACAATATTTGCACAACTGAATATCCACATGCAAAGGAATAAATTTGACATTTACTTCACATTGTATATAAAAATTAACTCAAAATGGATGTGTGACCTAAATATAAAGGTAAAGCTATAAAACACAAGAAAACAGGGATAAGTCTTTATGACATTGATTTGACAAGGGATTTATCAATATTACACTAAAGGACAAGCAACACACACAAAAAAGTAGATAAACTGGACTATATAAAAAGATAAAAATTTGTGCCTTCAAAGGATGTTATCAAGAAACTTAAAAAGAGACCCTACACACTGAAAAAGAATGTTTGTAAATCATGTATCTGATAAATACGTATTCCCTAGAATATATAAAGAATTCTTCCAACTCAACAACAAAATGACATACAACCCAGCTTAACAGGCAAAGGACATGAACACATTTCTCCAGAGCAGATATGCAAATGACCAGTAAGCACATAAGATGCTCAACATCATTAGAGAAATGCAAATTAAGAGCACGATGAGATACTGCTTCACCCTCACTACAATGTCTATAATAAAAAAAAAAGAAAAACAACAAAATGACCAAATGAGGAAAAACTAGAGCCCTTGTACATTTCTGCTGGGAATATAAAATGATGTAATGAGACAGGATTAAGATAGCTGAGTAGAAGGAATAGAGCTCACATTCTCACATGAAGACAACAAAATTACAATTAACTGCTGAACAACATCAACAAAATAGACTGGAAACTCCAAAAAAATATATCCTACACCAAAAAGAAAAAGAAATAGCTATAGCTACAGCAAGACAGTAGAGGAGTGCCAACATGATATAAGCAATCCCATACCCAGAAGATGGGCAACCCACAGACAGGAAAGGCTCACCCACAGAAATAAGAATTCTGAGCCCCACGTCAGTTTCCTATGCCTCAGGGTCTGGCACTGGGAAGAGGAGCCCCTGAAGCACTTGGCATAGAAGGCCATCAAGGCTTGTGTGCAGGATCTTCATAGGCCTGGGGAAAACAGAGACCCTATTATTGAAGGACACACACAGGTTTTCATATGGCTGGGTCTCAGGGCAAAGGAGAGACTCCCTAAGAATCTGGGTCAGACATACCTGTGGACCTTGGAGTATCTCCTGGGAAATGTATCTTGGAGGGTATCCTGGGAAAACAGGGGGCAACAGTGGCTTCTGGAGGAGGGACATTGGAGGCAAAGGTATTGGGAATAATCATCAGTGTGAACTCCCTCAAAGGTGGCCATTTTGGAAGAATAATCTGGCCCAACCATCAGGGTTGTAAAGCTCCAAGGCAGAAACCAAATCAGATGGGAACATGGCCCAACTCCTCAGGAAATAGACTGCCTAAAGACCTCCTGGGCACATGGCTTCTTCTAATCATAACCATAGACAAAGCCTCACCCACCAGAGGACTAAGAATCAGCTCCACCCACAAGTAGGCAGGCACCAGTCCCTCCCATCAGGAAGCCTGCAGCAAGCCCCCATACCAACTTCAACTACAAGAGAGCATAAGCAAAAGAGGCTACAATAAGGAGACCACACACACAAAAAAAACTATACATAATGAAAACAAAGAGAATTATGACCCAAATAAAGGAACAAGAAAAAAGAAAAACAGAAAACCAGCTAAGTGATCTGGAGATTAGCAACCTCCGTGAAAAAGACTTTAGACTAATAACAGTAAAGCTGAATCAAGATCTTTGGGATAAACTGGAGGCAAATATTGAGAAATTACAAAAAACACTGGACAAAGAAATAGAAGATTTAAAGATTAAACAAGCAAAGAAGCAAAATACAATAACTGAAGTAAAAAATTCATTAGAAGGAACCAACAGCAGAATACAGGAGGCAGAAGATCAAATAAGCAAGGTGGAAGACTGACTGGTGGAAATCACTGAGGCAGAACAGAAAAGAGAAAAAGAATGAAAAGAAATGAAGACAGTCTAAGAGAACTCTGGTACAACATTTAATGCACCAAAATCCATATTATGGGGTGCTAAAAGGAGAAGAGAGAGAGAAAGGGCCAGAGCAAATATTTGAAGTGATAATACCTGAAAACTTCCTTAACAGGGGAAAGGAATATTTCACTCAACTCCGGGAAGCACAGTGCATACTGTATAAAATAAACCCAAGGAGGAACTGGGTTCCTTCAAGACACATATTAATCAAACTGACCAAAATTAAAGACAAAGAGAAAATATTGAAAGCAGCTAGGGGCAAGAAACAGATAACATACAAGGGAACCCTGATAAAGTTATAGACTTATTTTTCAGCAGAAACTCTGCAGTCCAGAAGGGCGTGGTGTGATACGATTCAAATGATGAAAGGAAAAAAACTCCAACCAAGATTACACAGCAAGGCTCACATTCAGATTTGAAGTAGAAATCAAAATCTTTAAAGATAAGCAAAAGCTAAGAGAATTAAGCACCACTAAACCAGCTTTACAAAAAATACTAAAGGAACTTCTCTAGGTGGAAAAGAAAAGGCCACAACTAGAAACAGAAAATTTACAAAAGACAAGGCTCACTGGTAAAGGCATATATATAGTAAAGGTAAGAAATCATCCAGACACAAATATGCTACCAAAACCAGTAAATATCGTGAGAATAGGAGGGTACAAATACAGAATACTGGAGATGCATTTGCAATTAAGAGACAAGCAACCTAAAACACTTGTGTGTGTGTGTGTGTGTGTGTGTGTGTGTGTATTCCTATATCAAAACTTCATGGTAACTGCAAACCAAAAATCTACAATAGATACACGTACAAATAAGAAAAAGCAATCCAAACACAATACTTAAGATGATCATCAAACCACAAGAGAAGAGAGCAAGAAAAGAAAAAGACCAACACAAACAAATTCAAACAATTAACACAGCAATGATAAGAGCATACATATCAATAATTACCTTAAATGTAAATGAACTAAGTTTCCCAACCAAAAGACATAGACTGGCTAAATGGATGCAAAAACAAGACCCATATATATGCTGTATTCAAGATTCACTTCTGTTCTGGGGATGCACATAAACTGAAAATGAGAGGATGGAAGAAAATATTCTATGCAAACAGAAGTGAAGAGAAAGGTGGAGTAACAATACTCCTATCAGACAAAATAGACCTTAAAATAGAAAATGTCATCAGAGAAAAAGGACATTTAATAATGATCAAAGGATCAATACAATAAGAATATATAACAATTTAATATTTATAACAATTGTAAGTATATATGCACTAACATGGGATCACATCAATATATAAGGCAACTAGTAACAGCCTAAAATGAGAGGTTGACAATAGCACAATAATATTGGAGGACTTTTATGACCCACTTACTGTAATGGACAGATCATCCAGACAGAAAATCAACAAGGAAACACAGGCCTTAAATTATACACTTGACCAGATGGACTTAGTAGATGTTTATAGAATATTCTATCCAAAGCCAGCAGAATACATGTTCTTCTCAAGTGCACATGGAACATTATCTAGAATAGATCACATTCTGGGACACAAATCAAACCTTAGTAAATTTAAGATAATTGAAATCATATCAAGCATCTTTTCTGACCACAATGCTAGAAGACTAGAAATCAACAAGAAAAAAAAAAACTACAAAAAAACACAAACACATGGAGATTAAACAACATCCTACTAAGCAACCAATGGATCACCGGAGAAATCAAAGAGGAAATTAAAAAATACTTAAATGAAAATGACAACAAGCACAATAATCCAAAACCTGTTGGATGCAGCAAAAGCAGTTCTAGGAGGGAAGTTTATAGCAATACAAGCCTATCTCAGGAAACAAGAAAAATCTCAAATAAATGACTTATCTTCATACCTAAAGCAACTAGAGAAAGAAGAAGAAACAAAACCCAGAGTTAGAAGAAATCATAAAGAAATCAGAGCAGAAGTAAACGAAATAGAAATAAAGAAAACCAGAGAAAAGATCAATGAAACTAAAGCTGGTTCATTGAAAAAATCAACAAAATTGATAATCACAAGTACTAAAATTGAAACTGTGATTATAAAATTTCCAACAAACAAAAGTCCAGGACCAGATGGCTTCACAGGCAAATTCTATCAAAAATTTAGAGAAGAGTTAACAGCTATTATTCTGAAATTATTCCAAAAATTGCACAGTAAAGGAGCCTCCCAAACTCATTCTATGATGCCACCATCACCCCAATACCAAAAACAAAGATATCACAAAAAAAGAAAATTACAGGCCAGGTTCACTGATGAACACAGAAGCAGAAATCCTCAAGAAAATAATAGCAAACCAAATCCAAGAATACATTAAAAGGATTATACACCATGATCAAGTTGGATTAGTCCCAGGGATGCAAGGATTTTTCAGTATCCACAAATCAATCAGTGTGATACACCTCATTAACAAACTGAAGAATAAAAACCATGTGATCTCCTCAAAAGACTCAGAAAAAGCTTTTTGACAAAATCCAGCACCTACTTCTGATAAAAACCCTCCAGAAAGTGGGTATAGATGGAATCCACCTTAACATAATAAAGGCCATATATGACAAACCCATAGCTAACATCATTCTTAGTGGTAAAATGCTGAATGAATTCCCACTATGATCAGGAACAAGACAAGGATGTCTGCTCTTGCCACTAGTATTCAACATAGCTTTGTAATCCCTCGCTGTGGCTATCAGAGAAGAATAAATAAATAAATAAATAAAAGGAATCCAAATTGGAAAGGAAGAAGTAAAGCTATCACTGTTTGGAGATTACATGATATTATATACAGAAAATCCTAAAAATGCAATTAGGGAACTGTTAGAGCTTATCAATGAATTTGGTAAAGATGCAGGAAAAAAAATTAATACACAGAAATTTATTACGTTTCTATATACTAACAGTAAACAATCAGAAAGAGATATTAGGGAAACAATCCCATTTACCATCACATCAAAAATAAAAATAAAAAAACCTTAGGAATAACCTACCTAAAGAGACAAAAGACCTGTACCCTGAAAACTATAAGATGCTGATGAAAGAAATCAAAGATGATATAAACAGATGAAAAGATATACTATGCTTTTGCATTGGAAGAATCGGTATTGTCAAAATGATTATACCACCCAAGGAAACCTACAGATAAATGCAATCCCTATCAAACTGCCAATGCCATTTTTTCACAGAATTAGAGCAAAATACTTTAAAGTTTGGAAGCATAAAAGACCCAGATTAGTCAAAGCAATCCTGAGAAAGAAAAAGGGAGCTGGAAAGTTCAGGCTCCCTGATTTCAGATGATACTACAAAGCTACACTCATCAAAACAGTATATTACTGCCACAAAAACTAAATGTAGATCATTGGAACGGGAGAGAAAGCCTGGAAATAAAACTATGCACCAATGGTCAACTAATCTATGATAAACAAGGAAAGAATATACAATGGAGAAAAGACAGTCCTTTCAATAAGCGGTGCTGGGAAAACTGGACAGCTACCTGGAAAGAGTGACACCATACACAAAAATAAACTCAAAATAGATTAAAGATCTAAATATAAGACCAGATACTATAAAAGTCTTAGAGGAAAACACAGGCTGTATACATTCTGACATAAGTGATAGCAATATCTTCTCAGATCCACCTCCTAGAATGACAATGAAAACAAAAATAAATAAATGGAACCTAATTAAACTTAAAAGTTTTTGAACAGCAAAGGAAACCCTAAACAAAATGAAAAAAAAAAACCCACAGAATTGGAGAAAATATTTGCAAATGAAGCGATTGACAAGGGATTAATCTCCAAAATATATAAACACCTCCTGCAACTCATTATCCAAAACAAACAAACAAATAAAGTGGTGTTCCTGTCATGGCTCAGCAGTCGTGAACCTGACTAGTTATCCATGGGAATGTTGAATCAATCCCTGGCCTTGCTCAGTGGGTTAAGGATCCAGCGTTTCTGTGAACTGTGGTGTAGGTCACAGATGTGGTTTGGATCTGGTGTTGCTATGGCTGTGGCATAGGCTGGCAGCTACAGCTGTAATTCAACCCCTAGCCTGGAAACTTCTATATGCATGGGTATGTCCCTAAAAAGACAAAAAAAAAATTGACAGGAGATCTAAAAAACAGTTACCCAAAGAAGGCATATAGATGGCCAAAGAACATGTCAAAAGATGTTTAACATCTAATTATTAGAGAAATGCAAATCAAAACTACTTTGAGGTACCACCTTTACACCAGCCAGTATGGTCATCATCAAAAAGTTTACAAAAAATAAATGCTTGAGAGAGTGTGGAGAAAAGAGAATCCTCTTACACTGTTTGTGGGAATGTAAACTGGTGCAACCTCTTTGGAAAACAGTAAAGAGATTCCTCCAAAAACTAAAAATGCAATTACCATGTGACCCAGCAATTCCACCCCACATCTATCTGAATAAAGTCATGGCTTGTAAAGTTATATGTAGGAGTTCCCATTGTGGCTCAGCAGTAATAAACCCCACTAGTGTCCATGAGTACAGGGTTTGATCCCTGGCCCTGCCCAGTGGGTTAAGAAACTGATGTTGCTGTGAGCAGCAGCGTAGGTTGCAGATGTGACTTAGATCCAGCATTGCTGTGGCTGTGGTGTAGGCCTACAGCTGCAGCTCCATTTCAACCCCTAGCCTGGGAACATCCATATGTTGCATGTGTGGCCCTAAAAAGAAAAAAAGAAAAAAGAGATTAATTATGAGGGATACCTACAGCTGAGAAAAGATAGAACTCTAAAGAATTCAAGAATAGATACAGGAATGAACCTCTAGATTTTAGCTGATACAGAGCACTTAGGGAAGAACAAACATGCAAGAATTTACCTTCCAAGGCTCAGGCCCAGACCTTGTTGAAGAGAATGTGGCAGTTGCCCATAAAAGAGTGGAAATATTTGCTGAGGTCCAGCTCTGTGGAACTTACTGGTAATCTTCTTGCAAGGATGATGGACTGGGAAGTTGCCGTCTGGGGAAAGCTGCCCAAGAAGTGCTGCTGTTTACTCTACACTGTAAGAATTTGCCAAGAAGAGTGCCATGAAAACAAAACAACAAACATAAAAAACTTTTCTTCTGCTGGGTCCCTCCTGTGTTCTGTATTAACAAAGCTTAGCATTGTACTAGCTGACAAAGCCGAACTATTTACAAGGTTACATTATTATTTCAGTTATTACATTGCAGGAATTAAAAGAGTATTCAGCTGAGAGGCAATACATTGATAACTGGCACAGATTTTAACAAAGTAAGTTTAGATAAAATAATTCAACAATCTCTAACTTTAGCAGTAGTCTCTAAAATTAATTCATGAGTCATGTAATAATCAATATATAATTATTTAGTTGTTGACTGGGTTTGTGATATTATCTACAAAAATCATCAGGAGTTGGTAAGATATATTCCTCAGGGGAAAATGTAAGTTAGTCTTTAAAAAATAGGCATAAAACTATAGTGTTTAATTGAAGACATTAGATAATAAGTCACAATGAATTTTAAAACAAGATCAATAAGACATGCTTATTGATTTAAAAAGAGCAGAATCTGTCATTTAGACTTCCAGATGCTAACCATTATTTTCAAGCAGAGCTTATATAGGGTACTTACATAGGAAGTAAGATGATAAGTAGTTATATTAGAAAATACACTAAACATTTCCAAATTGTTAAGAAGCTATATTTTTATCAAGTTGAATAATCATAACACAGACTATGATAACTGTTAGATACAATTATAGCATCTCTATTATAAAATAATTACCTTTTCTAGTTTATTTTTAAAGCAAAGTATAAGTATCAGAAATAAATTATTGCAGTAGAACTTTGTTTAAATATTATTATTTTATGGGATAAAAATTCATCTCAACTTTGACATTTGTTTTTGAAAAATAGGTCTCACTTCAACATTTATATAACAGCTGGAGATCATTATCTTGTGCAGCACTTCATTGCATTGACATTATCTGTTAATTATTTTTGTCATCACTAATTTCAAGCCTGGTGTGCAGTATATCCTGGCTCTTAACCAGTTGCATGATTGCTCTTCACTTCCTCACTGATGAATCTTAAAAATTATACAAACTTTAATTAAAAGTGAAACTCAAAGGTTGTACTTTGCACAAAGATTTCTGAAGACATTCACACAGAGTGGTTCAAAATATAATCTTCACTTATTTGAAATTCACCTTGATATGTACTTTGTTGGTACGACCACAATAGCCTCTACATTTCCTCTCTCCTGGATACATCCATCTTTTTCAAGTGAACTCTGGGTGAAATTCCATATAGTCTTTACCTAAATGTCTTCTACTTCATGAATATCCTGTACAGATATTTAATGAACATTTATTCTGTAAATGCATAATCAATTGTAGGTCTTTTGGAGCATGATGAAAGGAGGAAGCAGAACCACAAAAGATGGGGAAAAATGAATGAGAAAGATCCTGTCCTCAGGAAAGTATGGATTTGTACAAAAAATACACTTTTTCCAGATTATATTAATAAACATATATTTTCTTTAGAATTATCGCCTTGGTTCTGATGTACTCTCCTTTAGTTGTCCTGTTGTCTTCCTGTCTCCTTACAGAGAGATTTCATAAAATCTCCCAGACTGTTCACTAAGGTCTTGGGCTCCTTAGGGGAAAATACACTATCTCCCTTCTCCTGTCATGTGCTTCGAAGCAGAATATTGTGCTACTAAATTGTCACCTCTTAAACACTGACTTCCATTCCCCTCTTCTATAGAGTACCATTCTTGGAGCTTTTGTTCCCAAAGAAAGCACAGGGAATACGGTTCTTAAGATCAGCCTTCTTCTTTCCTGATGCGGTATCCTGCCCCTATCCTCACATGATAGTCTCCTCATAATTCCATTCCAATGTCTCTTCAGGAAAGAGGCATTACCTAAATATTCCATCTTAAGTAGCTTCCTTCCCCAACCCCTAAATTTCAGTTGCCCTTGATCCCATTATTCTAATTTACATTCTTTATAACATATATGATTCTCTGGAATGATAATTTTTTTCATGCGTTCCCTGTTTAATATCTGTGTTCCTCCACTAACGTCACAAAGATGAGTACCTTTCTTAGTTGACTTCTCTATTCCCACCACTTAACATGGAAACTGGTAAAAATTCAAAATGTATTTGTTAAATGTATGAATGAATGAATTGTACCTAATCCTTCTAAGGGGAAAGCTTCAAATTTGAGACTAATCTGAAATCCCAAGTCTGAAGGAGGGGCAAATTTGCTCTCTGTTTGAGATGGACCATCTGACATCTACATTTTCCTCCAGGACCTTGGTGCTTCTGGTCCTTGGATTTGGACTGAATTACACTGCTGGCTTTCCTGGTTCCCAACTTGCAGACAGCAGATTCTCGGCCTCCAAAATCTTATGGGCTAGCTCCCTCTTGTATTATAAATAATATAAATTATGTATGTATAATTCTTCCTCTTTCTCCCTCTTGTATTATAAATAATATAAATTATATATCTGTAATTTATAAACAAATATGTCTTGGCTCTCTCTGTATATATTTATATACAGTTTACCCTTGAACAATACATTTGAACTTCACAGTTCCACTTAAATATGCATTTTTTTCCAATAAATACATACTATAGTACTAAATGATCCATAGCTGGTTGAATTCAGAGATATGGGGGGCCAACTGTGAAACTACATGTGGATTTTCTTCTGCAGGGTGGGAATCAACACCTGTAGCTCTGTGTTGTTTAAGGATCAGCTGTATGTATTTTACACATATAAATGAGAGATAAATGTATGTGTGTGCAGAAAGAGAAAAATATATATATACATCCCATTCTTTTTCTCTGGAGAATCCTAATACAGATTTTTGGCAACAAGAGTGGTTTTAGAGAAACAATTTTAAGGATGAGTTTTATGAGATGGTTCTGGGGTTTCTGAAATTAGCTTTTTAAATTGATCATACTTAAAGATGCTAATGACTCTATTTATTTCCAGTATTGGATAGTACACACCAATAGTCCATGCCATTAACTGTTTATGGAGATACATATAATGTTTGCCTTGGATACTCCTAATCAGTTACTGAAGTAAGGGTCTAAATGACTGTGTATATAATACTTCAGAACACAGGTAAAATGAAAGAATATAAAGAGGTTATTTGCTCCTGATGTCATTGGCCAAATGGTGAAAGAAGAAAAGGAACACAGGGATTCAAATTGATGAATATAAATATAAATGACCCAAAACTTTCTATATGTGCCCTAAAGAGCATCTTTACTTCCTGTAAAGACAATGCAAAATTTTCTAAAACTCAAATGTTTAACCTCATCCTGTAATCATGCTAATTACAGTGCAAGTTGGATTTTCAGCATAACAGCTGAGGCCATTAATTGGAAAAGAATGAGATGATGTTGTGTGTAGGAAGACTCTGATAAAGTAGAGGACATGAGTCTCTACATTCTTTTGAGTTTTCTTTACCAGTGGGATCAGCATTCCCACTGGTAAATGTAGAGGAAAATATTCAGAGTTAGGGAGATTGAGATGTTAGAGCAGATTTTTCATTGGAAACCTGCTAATGCACATTAGGATAATGCAGAAGTTATACCTTTTACCAACACTTTGAGAAATAAATTCTGGAGGGGAGTCTCAACCTCCTTGAAGGGCTCCATGATCATTCTTCTCTGTAGGTCAGACCTTTGAGTGGAAATCATGGCCACTGAACTGAAAAATGCAATGGGAATAATTAGATTCTGGGGTGGTCATGGCCAAGTGATGACATTTAACACCAAAAGCAAGACAGGTGTGGTTATTGTAATAGACACAGAAATAAAGTAGTAATCAGAATCGTCTGGAGTTTCCATCATGGCTTAGTGGAAATGAATCTGGCTGGCATCCATGAAGATGAAAGCTCCATCCCTGGCCTCATTCAATGGGTTAAGGATCTGGCATTGCCATGAGCTGTGGTGTTGGGTTGCAGATATGGCTTGGATTCTGCATTGCTGTGGCTGCCGTGGAGGCCAGAGGCTATAGCTCCAACTGAACCCCTAGGCTGGGAACTTTCCTGTTCCATAGGTGCAGCCCTCAAAAGACAAAAAAAAAAAAAAAAAAGGGAATAGTCTGACTCTTGCAAATCTATGGAGTTGGCTAGTTAATTATTGTGTTCCTATAAGTGAAATAGATGGAAAGCCTCCTAAGTTCTTACCTGATATTATAAGCTGAAAATTCTAGGTCAAGTAAACGAATGTCTAACTCAAATCATAAAAACAGAGAATCAGCCCCCAATTCAGTTCTCATCCACGAGCTAGTTTTACTGAATAAAGGGAAGTTTAGTCCTTCCATCTAAAATATACCACCCAAAATTCATAAAGCTCAACAAAAAGAAAACAAATACAATTTTACAAAAATGGGCTGAAGTCAGCTAAAGAAAATATACAGATGGAAAATATGCATATAAAAAGATGTTCTTCATATGTCATCAGGAGAAATGCAAATTAAAACAACAGTGACATACCACTACACAGTTATTAGGATAGCCAAAATCCAGAACACTGATAACATCAAATGTTGGTCAGATTGCTGAGCAAGAGTAACACTTATACATTGCTTGTAGGATTGCAAAATTGCACAGCTACCCTGAAGACAATTTGCAGTTTCTTATAAAACTAAATATACTTTTACTACATAATCAAGAAGTCATACCCCTTGGGCAAGTACCCAAATAAACTGAAAGCTTATGTCCACACAATATCTTGTACAAGGCTATTTATAGCAGCTTTATTCATAACTGGCATATTTGGTTGGAAGAAATCAAGATGTCCTTCTGTAGGTGAATGGATACACAATCTGTGGGATACATACAGCAAAGGAATATTATTCTGTACTAAAATGAAATGACTATAAAGCCATGAAATGACTTAAAGCCATTTAAGAGGAAGCTTAAATGCATTTTACTAATCTGAAAAGTCTATACACATATGGTTCCAAATATAGGTCCTTCTGGAAAGGTCAAGACTGTGGACAAAGTGAAAAAAATCAGCAGTTTCCAAGCATTTGGGGAGATAGAGGGGGTAAATAGGTAGAACACAGAGGATTTTTACAACAGTGAAAGCACTTTGTATTATAATGCAGTGTTGGATACACTTATCCAAACCCATAAGATGTACAATATCAAGAGTAATACCATATGATATCACTTACAGCTGGAATCTTATATAGAGCATGAATGAAATTTTCCACAGAAAAGAAACTCATGGACTTGGAGAACAGACTTGTGGATGCCAAGGGGGAGGGGGTGTGAGTGGGATGGGCTGGAAGTCTGAGGTTAATAGATGAAAACTATTGCATTTGAAGTGGATAAGCAATGATATCCTGCTGTATAGCACAGGGAACTATATCTAGTCACTTGTGATGGAACGTGATGGAGGACAATGTGAGAAAAAGAATACATGTATGTGTGTGTGTGTGTGTGTGTGTGTGTGTGTGTATGACTGTGTTACTTTGCTTTACAGTGGAAATTGACAGAACACTGTAAATCAACTGTAATGAAAAAAATAAAAATCATAAAAGAAAAAAGATAAACTATAGGCTTTGGTTGATTATGATGTATCAATGAAGCTTCATCTTTGGTTAAAAAAACCTATCTATCTATCTGTCTATCTATTTATCTATACATATCACTCTGATGAAGATTTTGATAATGAAAGATGTTACATAAATATGGGAGAAGGAAGTATATGGGTAATCTCAAATTTGTTGTAAACCTTAAACTGCTTTTAAAAAACTCTTAAAGCAAAATTGAGAGACGCAGTTTCTTTCCAGTCAGCAAACTTTTTCAGATATTAAAACATCATAAAATATAGAATATAAAAAACAATATAGTTTAATAATTAATTTTGTATTTCACAGGGGCTATGTTGTTATTGACTTTGAATATTATAAGGTACTCATAACAGATACATGAATATTTTAAATCTGAAAAAGGGGAATATTTAATTACTGATATACAAAACTACTTAGTAAAGGGGGAAATTCTGTAAATACAATAATATTACATAAACGGAAGTGTGAAAAAGATTTATTTTTGAAGACATGTAGATCAATACAGTTCTGGTAGTAAGCCCATCATTTATCCTTGCTATTAAATTGCTCTTTTAACAGTGTCCTCATTACTTAGACAATATGTATAAAGAAATAATTGTGTGTGTGTGTGCACATATGTGTACACCATTTTTTAAAGAAAAATATACTTACTGAAGGCTTACTTTTTCCCCATATTAATTCACATTCCTTTAGTATATTAGTATTTATAAACCTTGGTTTTTTTTTTTTTATTTACACAGGCTTTGCCTCTACCCCTGAGGAAAACTCACAGAAGGGTGTATCTCTATAATTTATGATGCCAAAGAGCATCTTAAGAGGCCAATTGATATTACTATGAACAACAACAACAACAAAAACCTGCCAGTCAAGAATTCTATATCCAGCAAAACTAGTCTTCAAAAATTTCAGGAGCAATTAAGACATTATTATATAAACAGAAGCTTAGTGAGTTCAGTATAAGTAGATCTTCCCTAAAAGAAATGATAAAGGCAGCCCTGTAGACTGTAATGAAAGGACAACAGGCAGTAACTTGAAGTCACAGGAAAAAACAAAAAATGCAGATAGAGTTACACACAGGTAAATATCAAAGTCAGTATTATTGTATTTTTGTACCTTTGATTTGTAACTCCTCTCTTTCCCATATGATTTAAGGCATCAATTCATAAAACAATAGTTATAAATCTATAATAATAGGCATGTAATATATACATATGTAATCTGTGACAGTAATAATATAAAAGGAGTGAGATGGATGTTTTCAGGGACAGAATTTTAGTATAGTAGTGAAGCTAATATGGTATTAGCTCAAAAAAAGATTTAAAATTATTTTAATTTATATACAATTTTTGAAGTTTGCTTTCCAGTTATAGTTATTACAAAATATTCTCTGTTTTGTACAATACATCCATTAGCCTGTCTTACACTCAAACATTTTGTATCTCCCATTCCCCCAACCTTATATTGTCCCTGCTCTGAAATGGTAAACAGAAGTTTGTTTTCCATATCTGTGAGTCTATATCTTTTTTGTTTTACTCAATATCTTGTACTTTTTGATTCCACATGTAAGTGATATCATATAGTATTTGTCTTTCCCTGACTGACTAATTTCATTCAGTATAATGCCCTGCAAGTCCACACATACTGCCTCAAACGGCAAAATTCTGTTCATTTTAATGGCTGAGTAGTATTCCATTATATATTTCTACCACATTTTCTTTAACCATTTGGGTGTTGGTACATACTTAGGTTGCTTACACATCTTGACAATTGTAAATAATGCTGCTATGTAAATAGGGGTGCATGTATCTTTTTGAATTAGTTTTTTTCCCCCTCAGATATAAAACCAGGAGCAGAATTGCTAGCTCATATGGTAATACATTTAAATTTTTTAAGAAATCTCCATTTTGTTTTCTACAGTGGCTGCACCAATTTACACTCCTACAGGGTAAAAGGGTTCTCTTTATTCCACAACCTTGCCAACATTTGTTACCTGTGTATTTTTTTATTATTATTATTAGTCAGCCTGACAGGTATGAGGTAATATCTCAATGTGCTTTTGAATTGTATTTCCTTGATGATTAGCCATATTGAACATCTTTTCAGGTGCCAGTTGGCCATCTACATTTGCTCTTTGGAAAAATATTTACTTAGTTCTTCTGTTCATTTTTTAA
Organism: Catagonus wagneri; assembly: GCA_004024745.2. Classification (NCBI taxonomy): domain Eukaryota; kingdom Metazoa; phylum Chordata; class Mammalia; order Artiodactyla; family Tayassuidae; genus Catagonus; species Catagonus wagneri. The sequence continues at coordinate 14,408,392 of PVHT021183646.1, forward strand.
TTGGGACGTTTGTTTTCGTTGTTGTTATATGAGCTGTTTGTATATGTTTGATATTAATCCTTTATTTGTCATATCATTTGCATACTTTATTCTATTTGGTAGGTTGTCTTTTCATCATGTCAATTGTTTCCTTTGCTGTGAAAAAGATTTTAAGTTTAATTAGGTCTCAATTGTTTATTTTTCCTTTTATTTCCTTTAAGAGTCAGATCTAAAATAATTCTGCTGTGATTTATGTCAAAGACTATTCTGCACATGTTTTTTTTCTCTAGGAGTTCTACAGTATCAGTCTTACATTTAGGACTTTAATCCATTTTGAGTTTATTTGAAGTACGTTGTGAGAAAACCTTCTCTCTCTCTCTCTCTCTTTTTTTTTTTTTTGTCTTTTTATGGCCACACCCATGGCATATGGAGGTTTCCAGGCTAGGGGTATAATCAGAGCTGTAACCGCCAGCCTACACCACAGCCACAGCAATGCAGGATCCGAGCTGCATCTGCAACCTACACCACAGCTCACGGCAATGCCAAATTCTTGACCCACTGAGAGAGGCCTGCGATCGAACCCACAACCTCATGGTTCCTAGTCGGATTAATTTCCACTGCACCACAATGCGAACTCTGAGAAAAAGTTATAATTTTTTTTTGTCTAGTTTTCCCACCATCACTCTACTGAATAGACAGTCTTTTCTCCATTGTATGTTACAGTCTCTTTTGTCATCAGTTAATTGACCATAAGTGCATGCATTTATTTCTGGGCTCTCTATCCTGTTTCACTGATACAAGTGTCTGTTTTCGTGCTACTACCATGCTGTTCTCATTATTGTAGCTTTGTAGTATAGTCTGAAGTCAATGAACTTGATTCCTCCACCTCTATTCTTCTTTCTCAAGATTCTTGGCTATCTGAGGCTTTTTGTGTTTCCTTATGAATTTTAAAATATTCTGCTCTAGTTCTGTGAAAAACGTCATTGGTATTTTGATAGGGATTGCACTGACTCTCTAGATTGCCTTAGGTGGTATATTCATTTTAACAATATTGATGCTTCCAATACAATAACACAGTATATCTTTCATTTGTGTGGTCTTCAATTTCTGTCATCAGTGTCTTAGAGTTTTCAGAATACAGAAGTTTTGCCTCTTTAGGTAGGTTTATTCCTATGTATTTTATTATTTTTTATGAGACGGTAAATGGAATTGTTTCCCTAATTTCTCTCTGATCCTTCATTGTTAATGTATAGAAATGCAACAGATTGTTTTTCATCCTCTCAGGGACACACCCATGGCAAATGAAAGTTCCCAGGTAGGGATCTAATCAGAGCTGTAGCTGACAGCCTATGCCATAGACACAGCAATGACAGATCCAAGCCATGTCTGTGACATACACCACAACTCATGGCAATGCTGGATCCTTTAACCCACCGAGAAAGGCCAGGGACTGAACCTGCATCCTCATGGATACTGGTCAGATTCATTTCTGCTGAGACATGATGGGAACTCTGCAATAGACTTCTATGTGTTAATTTTGTATCCTATAAATTTACCAAATTCAGTGGTGACCTCTAGTAGTTTTCTGTTATCATCTTTAGTGTTTTCTACGTATAGTATCATGTCATCTGAAAACAGTGACAGCTTTACTTCTTTTCCAATTGGGATTCCTTTGATTTCATTTTCTTCTCTGATTGCTGTGGCTAGGACTTCCAAAATTATGTGGAGTAAAATTGGTGAGAGTGGGGATACTTTCTAAATTATTTGAATATCCTCTAACATGGTCCATGTTCTTTCCCTTTTTCCATTACCTGTTTCTTCTAGTTTCAAAGAAGAAGCCAGTGTGATCCTTATACACTCGTTTGCTCAAATTTTCTGTTTTATATATTGAAAGCAAATTCCTTGTAGTAGACTAAAGGACTGCTTCTCCTCACCTCTCTACTTTATGTCCTTCTAATCTACCTCAAAATCACTCCACTGCACACAGTTTATCCTCCTTATTTCTTTATTTATTTTGTCTTTTTGCCTTTATGTAGAGCCACACCCACAGCATATGGAGGTTCCCAGGCTAGGGGTCTGACAGGAGCTGTAGCTGCGGGCCTTTGCCACAGCCACAGCAACACGGGATCCGAGCCGCATCTGCAACCTTCACCACAGCTCACGGCAATGCCGGATCCTTAACCCACTGAACAAGGCCAGGGATTGAACCTGCAACCTCATGGTTCTTAGTCGGATTTGTTAACCACTGAGCCACGAAGGGAACTCCTATCATCCTTATTTATTGAGTACTCCAATCTTGACCCAAATCAAAGCCTTTGCACAAGTTTTCCCCTATATCTAAGATTCTCTTCTCCCTGATATCTGTTTGGATCACTCATTTCAGTCTTTCTAGCTTCTTAGTGAGGGCTCCTCTCTTTTGTCCAATAGCAAACTCTAATTTGTCAATATTATTTACCCTGCTCTATTTCCCATGGTGTTAATAACTTCTTAAATATCATGTATTTTTTTGTTATAGTAACTTATGTATCCTTAGAATATATCCTCAATAGAAATAATATTTCAACCTGCAAAAAGTTAATAGCCTCATGATCAAAAATATGTTTTAAGCAAACTATTAATCGAAATGAGTTTTCATGAAAACCATAAAAACTTGTATTTAAAATTTGGAGTGGAACAAGGAAGTCTGTATTCACTACTTCCACTTAATGCTGTAATATAAGTGCTAGACATCACCATAAGACAGGTAAAATATAAATAAAAGGTATAAAGATTGAAAAGAAAATTATATTAGCACAGAATATGATTGTCTCAGAGAAAACACAGAGACTAACAAATTACAAATGTCAGTTAATAGTTTATCAAAGTTGCTACTTCTAAAATGAAAGACTGCTTAAGCATAATGGCGAATATTATGAAGCAAGGTTTTTTTAATTTAAATTGCACTACATATAATGTATTTTATACAAAAATATGAAATTTTTATACATATCTGAGATTTAAACCACTACTATATATATGTATATGTATATATATCACACACATACATATTTGGAAAAAAACTAAGTTTTCTCTATGTCAGTATAATAACTTACAAAAGAGTGGTAGATAATAGTATAAGTCTTTTGAATTAATATGAAAATTAATTTAATTTGAGTCAAAGATATTGAATTGTACCTGTACATAGTGAGAATTACATAATATTAACTATTTTTATTATTGTGAAATCAATGTAAAAGATCTTTATAAAAGAAGTAAAGAGCTAAAAGTTTAAAAATTAAAATATACTATTAATTATAGCAAGGAACTTAAAATATATTTGCGAATAAGCCTAACAAATCCTTTGTGACATTTAATAAAATAATAAAATCTTATGGGAGGATAGTCAAGAAGACTTAATTAAACCTAAAGATACAACATATTCATGGACTTAAAACCCATGAAGATATCAGATTTTCCTGAAACAAACAAAAAATTCAACCAAAGTCCAGATTATTTTTATGCATATATGTTGTTAAGGTGATGAACCATTCTAATGATGATTTAAATGAAAGAATAAGTAACAAAAGAAGGAGACAGGGAAAAGAGAAAATTGTTCTAAAGTTTTCAGGACTTATTTTAAACATATAGAGTGTTACTCCTAAGGAATAGAAAATACAGTAATACAATATATAACCCCAAAATAGACCTATGCATATATGGAAAAAACACATAGAGGTAGCTTTTCCACCTGCACACAATAGGTAAAGTTTTCCATAAAATGCATTGGGATAATATTTGAGAACAAAACAATGTTTTGTGGATTAAAATTTAAGTACAACAAGTAAAGTTTTCAAAGTTTTAAGAAAATATAGGAAAGCAACTTAATGGCATTGAGGTAGAGAAAGGATATGTGATAAATATTTAAAACCTTAAATATTTTGATAAATTTTATTACATTGAAAGTTAAATCAGATTAATCAAAATATATTATTAAAAAGTAAACATCCAAAAAAACCAATATACTGGAAAGCAGGTATTTTCAACACAAAAATGTAACATATTTTTAAGCATTGTATAAAATGCTACAATAATAAGATGTTAAAAAATATGAGTAGACTTTTGAATAGGTATGTCACTGAAAAAAATACATAAATGGTCAATAAAATGTGACAAAATGACTTATCTTTACTATAAGAAATGCAAATTTAAACCACATTGATTTTACATTTCTGGCTCATCAGTTTAGCATAATTAAAAGAATTTCAAAACCAGCAGTTCCCATCGTGGCTCAGTGGGTTAAGAACTTGACTAGTATTAATGAGTATACAGGTTCAATCCCTAGGCTTGCTCAGTGGGTTAAGGATCTGGTATTGACACAAGCTACATCATAGGTCACAGATATGTCTCAGATCTTGTATTACAGTGGCTGTGGCATAGGTCAGCAGCTACAGCTCTCATTTAACCCCATCCACAGGTGAAGCCCTAAAAAGAAAAAAGAAAAAAAATCAATACTGATTGTTTGAAAGTAGAGTCACAAAAAATCCTTAAACATTACTTGAACTATAAATTTGGTAAAGTGTAATGAAATTGAAGATACCCGTACCATTTGACAGCAAGCATACTCTTTGATGAATGCCATAGAAAGACTTTTGCAGTGTTTCAAACACAGAGTTTTTTTTAAAGAATGTTCATGACATCAATGTTTGGATTTTGGGGAGGCGGCTCAAGATGGCAGAGGAGTAAGACGTCACACTCACCTTCTTCTACAAACACATCAAAAAAAACACATCTACATGTAAAATAACTCACACAGAACATCTACTGAATGATAGAAGAAGAACTTAAACCTCCAAAATGGCAAGAAACTCTTGATATAACTGAGTAGAACAAAAGAAAAGAGAGAGATAGAGAAAAGGGATTAGAATGGGACTAAAATTTCTGAGAAGGAGCTGTGAAAGAGAAAAGGAACCTATATCCTGGGAAGCCACCTAACCAACTGGGAGATCAGCCCAGATGGAGGGACCTCAAAGTTGCTGAGACAAGTGCAGCAGCTGGACTGAGGAGGGCAAAGTAGAGTGACAGTCACACAGATCATCTGCACTACTGCCCTGCACACCAGAGCCAGAAATGCTCGGGTGAGGGCTGGGTGCTGAGACTTATGTTCTGGAGGTTAATCCCAGGGAGAGGACTAGGGTTGGCTGTGTGGGGACAGCCTGAGAGGCTAAGGAGCCATGTGCCATAGGTGGGGGAGTGGTATGCTAAAGACTGGGGAGCAGATTGCTATGGCAGAGGGAACCTGGGAGATGGTCTGGGCCTGTAGGAGAAGCAAGGTGCCATTGTTAGGGGGCAAGAGAAGAGGGGCAGGCCACCATGGAAATCTCCCTGCATAGGTGCAGGTGGGTTCTCAGAGGGCAGGGCACTTCTGGTGCAGGCTGCAGGTGGTGAGAAACCACTTTATCAGGTCACGTGTGACTGGGTCCTTCTTGTGCAGGCTAAAAGTGGATGGTCACCTCTTCTGTTAGATGAGGACAGCAGGGGGCTAAGTGTGACATGGTGCCTCTTGCATGATCTACAGACAGCAGGGATGGAGCACAGGCCATTTAGAAGGCCAGAGGGAGGCATGGCATGCCTCTACTGGGGGCCTGTGAGTGGGCTCCGCTTGCAGTCCCAGTCACCTCAGGGGTTGACAAAAAAAAAAAAAGAGAGAGAGAGCATTGCAACCAAGCACCACGTGTTATTGCTCTCACCCTCCAGGGAACACACCCACCCTGCAGCTGCCATTGCCACTGCCAAATGCTTTGGGCAGTGCCCAGACTCTTGATCACTGTCCCTTGGAAATCCCTGAACAAGAACCACATGGAGCCCCAACCACCTCAGAGGGCACCAGAGAAGGACATTGTGATGGAACACAACCTGCTGTTGCTCTTTCTCCCCTGGTTACACACCCACCTGCTGTTGCCACTGCCAAATACTCTGGGGCAGTGCTCAGAGGCTTAATCACTGTCTCTTCCCAGAAACCTACAACTAGAAGCAGCTGGTGCAGCACCTCCTTTGGGTGCTAAGTGGGATGAGGTGCTTCTTCAATTGTCTACAGGTGTGGGGGAAAATCACCACAGTTATTACTGACTCCAGATTGGGCATGGCCTTCCACAACTAGGGGTCCATGAACAGGCACCACTTGTGGTCCCAATCACCTCAAGGGCACCACAGAGAAGTGTATTGTGACCAAACACCACCTGTTGATGCTGTCGCACCCCTGGGATCACACAGGCCCTGCTGTTGCCACTGCTGAATGCTCTGGGCAGTGCCCACACACTTGATCTCTGTCACTTCCCAGGATCCTGCAACTAGGAGCAGCCTGTTCAGCAACTCCTATGTGGGCTAAGTGAGATAGGGTGCTTCTTTCATGGTCTACAGGTGGTGGGGGCAAATCATAGCAGCTAACACTGACTCCAGAAGTGGGATTAGCCCACTACTACTAGGAGTCCCTGAAACAGGCACCACTTGCAGCTCCAATCACCTCAGGGGAGGGCAGTGCCATCAAACACTACCTGGTGTTGCTCTCACTCCCCTGGGAACTCACACACCAAGCTGCTATCACTGCCAAAAACTCTAGGCACATTGTAAATCTGCCTAATGCTCATTACCATTTCCCAGGGCCCTGCAACAAGGAGTACCCTACACCACCTTCCTGCAGGTCCTTGCTGTTGTTAAGAGCCCAGCAACCAGGCACTGGCTACTAGCCCTACCCTTTGCCTCCTTCTCTCTGTAAACACACTCAGTATCCTGGGGAAAACAGCCTGCTCACACTGAAGAAAGTGGCAGCAAATAGTCAAACTCCCATGCCAAAAATAAAAAGTAACCCACCACAAGATACAAAGGGCTGCTCTTGCATAGAAGTAGCCCTCCAAGACTATGTTTGGCTTCCCTAAATGCACAGAAAAAGAAAAAACATAAGTAAGATGTAGAAGCTCAGGGACCATTATTAGTTAAAGGTACAGAATTCACGTGAAGCAGCAAACAATGAAACAGACCTCTGCAGTCTGACCAGCATTGAGTTCAAAAGGGAGATAGTGAAAATACTGAAGGAATTAAGGCTGAATATCAAGGAATTAAGAGAGTGGATATGAACAGTAATGCAGATTACTTTAGAAAGGAACTAGAAAAATATAAGGAGGAACATAGAAAAATAAGAAAATTCATGTGCAGAGACACAAACTGAACTAAAGGCATTAAAGGGCAGAATGAATAATGCAGAGGAATGAATTAGTGACTTGGAAGATAGAATAATGGAAATCACCAAGTCAGGAGAGCAGACAGAAAACCAAATGAAAAAACACAAAAGCAATATAAGACATAAGTGGGATAATATAAAGTGAGCCAATCAATGAATAATAGGAATTCCAGAAGAAGACGAAAAAGAAAAGGGGATTGAAAATATATTTGAAGAAATTATGGCTGAAAACTTTCCAAATCTAAAGGAAACGGGCATCAAGATACAGGGAGCACAGAGGGCCCCCAAACAATTTGAACCCAAATAGGACCTCACTAATAAAATTAGCAAAAGTAAAAGAGGGGATTCTAAAGGCCACAGAGGAAAATATATATATATATATAAGGGAACCCTCATAAGCTATCAGCTGATTTCTCTAAAGAAACACTAGAGGCCAGAAGAGAGTGGAAAGATATATTCAAAGTTCAGAATGGAAAAAAATTGCAGACAAGACTACTCTGTCTAGCAAGAATATCATCTAAAATAGAAGGGGAATTAAAGAATTTCTCCAGCAAACAAAAGCTAAAAGAGTACAGCAATACTAAACCAATTCCAAAAGAAATATGAAAAGGCCTTCTCTAAATTAAAAAAAAAAGAAATAAGAAATAGGATTGCAGAAAACAGAATTGGAGAGCAATAACTTAAATAAGCTGGCTTACAGATCTAAAAGTGGGGAAAAAACTACTGTAAAACAGATGATAAACACAAGGAACAGCAAAAGGACAAACATGAAGATATTAAAAACGAACTTTAAAATCATAGAATGTGGGGAAGGAAACAAGAAAATAAAGGTTTTTTTTAAAAAATGTTTGAGCTGATATGACTATCAGGCTAAAGCAAGCAGATACAGGAAGGGGTTAACATACTTAAAAAACAGGGCAACCACATAACAAAACCAAACTTTACATTCACAGAAACCAAAATGAAAAATACTCAAGGATAAAATAAATGGAAATAATCCAACCAAAAAAAAAAAGATTGGGTGAAAAAGCAAAAACCTACAATCAGATGTCTACAAGAGACTCACCTTAGGGCAAAGGACACATATGGATTGGAAGTGAGGGGATGGGAAAAGATATTTCATGCCAATGGACAAGAAAGGAAAGCAGGAGTTGCAGTCTTCATATCAGACAAATAGACTTTAAAATGAAAGCCATAAAGAAAGACACAGAAGGACGCTATTTAATGGCAAAAGGATTCATTCAAGAAGAGGATATTACTATCATCTCTATATATCCCCCTAATATAGGAGCACCCAGATACCTACAACATAAAAGGAGAAACTGATAGCAATACAATAATAGTAGGAGACTTCAACACCCCACTCACATCAACGGACAGATCTTCTAGACAGAAAATACGTAAGGCAATAGAGATCCTAAATGACACAATAGAAAAGTTGGACTTAATCAAAATTTTCAGGACATTACATTCAAAAAATCAGAATATACGTTCTTCTCAAGTGCACATGCAACATTCTCAAGGACTGATCACATACTGGGGCACAAAGATAACCTTAACAAATTTAAGAGTGTGGAAATTATTTCAAGTATCTCTCTGACCACAATGGCATGAAACTAGAAATCAACCACAAGAAAACAAATGAGAAAAAACTAATTACATGGAGACTAGACAACATTCTACTATAAAACAGACAAACAAACAAACAAACAATAGGTCAATGAGGAAATCAAAAAAGAAATTAAAAATTACCTGAAGTCAAATGATAATGAAGTTAAAACCACTCAAAATCTATGGGATGCTGCAAAAGCAGTGTTCAGAGGGAAGTTCATAGTGATACAGGCCTTCCTCAAAAAAGAAGGAGAATCTTAAATCAACAACTTAACCCACTACCCAAATGATTTAGAGAAAGATGAACAAACAAAACCTGAAGTCAACAGAAGGAAGGAAATCATAAAGATCAGAGAGGAAATCAATACAATGAAGATTCAAAAAGAAATTAAAAAATTCAATAAAACCAAGAGCTGTTTCTTTGAAAGGATTAAAAAAAAATGACAAACCTCTGGCCAGACTCACCAAGAAGAGGAGACAAAAAACCCAAATAAACAAAATCAGAAATGAAAAAGGAGAAATTACAATGGATATTGCAGAAATACAAAAAAAATACTGCGAACATTTATATGCCAATAAATTTTACAACTTAGAGGAAATGGACAACTTTCTAGAGACTTAAAGCCTGCCAAACTGAATCAAGAAGAAATAGATCAACTGAACAAACCGATCACTAAAAATGGAATTGAATATATCATAAAAATACTCCCTACAAATAAAAGTCCATGACCAGATGGCTTCACAGGCAAATTCTGCCAAACATACAAAGAGGAAATTATACCCATCCTCCTTAAACTTTTCCAAAAGTTTGACCAAGAAGGAACACTCCCAAAGGCCTTCTATGATGGCACCATCACCTTAATACCAAAAACAGACAAAGATACCACCAGAAAAGAAAACTATAGGTCAATATCTTTGATGAATAGAGACACAAAATTTTTCAACAAAATTTTAGCCAATAGAATCCAACAACATGTAAAAAAGATCAAACACCACTACCAGGTGGGATTCATCCTGGGTTACAAGGATGGCTCAAAGTACACAAATCAATCAACATCATAACCACATTAACAAAAGAAAAGTCAAAAACCACATGATCACCTCAATAGATGCAGAAGAAGCATTTGACAAAGTCCAATATCCAAAGTGGGTACAGAAGGAACATACCTTTACCTAATTGAAGCCATCTATGACAAACCCACAGCAAATATACTATTCAATGAAGAAAAGCTGAAATCCCTCCCACTAAAATATGAAACAAGGTAAGGATGCCCACTCTCACCACTTCTATTCAACATAGTATTAGAAGTCTAGCCACAAGAATCAGACAAACAAAAGAAATAAAAGGTATCCAGACTGGAAGAGAAGAGATAAAATTGTCACTGTATGCAGATGACATGATACTATGTATAGAAAACCCTCAGGATTCAAACCCAAAACTACTGAAACTGATCAACAAATTCAGCAAAGTAACAGGATATAAGATTAACATTCAGAAACTAGTCACATTTCTGTAACAATGAAATATTAGAAAAGGAATACAAAAATACCTTTTAAGATTGCACCCCAAAAAATCAAATACCTGGGAATAAATCTGATCAAGGAGGTGAAAGACTTATATGTGCTGAGAACTAGAAAACATTAACCAAAGAAATTAAAGAGGATTCAAAGAAATGGAAAGATATTCCATGGTCCTGGGTTGGAAGAATTAATATCATAAAAACGGCAATAATACCCAAAGCAATCTAATGATTCAGTGCAATCTCTGTCAAATTACCCATGACATTTTTCACAGAACTAGAACAAACAATCCAAAAATTTATATGGAACCACAAAAGTCCCAGAATCACCAAAGCAAACCTGAGGAACAAAAACAAAGCAGGAGGCATAACCCTCCCAGATTTCAGACAATATTACAGAGCCACAGTGATTAAGACAGTGTGGTACTGGTAAAAAAACAGACATACAGGTTAATGGCAGAGAATAGAGAACCCAGAAATGAACCCAGACAGCTATGGTAAATTAAACTTCAACAGAGGCAGCAAGAATATAAAATGGGAAAAAGACAGTCTTTTCAGCAAGTTGTGCTGGGAAAACTGGACAGCTACATGTAAATCAAAAAATAAACTCAAAATGGCTTAAAGACTTAAACATAAGTCAAGACACAATCAAATTCTTAGAAGAGAACATGGGCAAAACATTCTCTAACATCAAACTTACAAATATTTTCTCTGGTCAGTCTCCCAGTGCAATGTGTATAAAAGCAAAAATAAACCAATGGAACCTAATCAAACTGACAACATTTTGCACAGCAAAGGAAACCATAAAAACACACACACACACACAGCATTCATAGTGGGAGAAAATAGTTTCAAATGATGCAACTGACAAGGGCTTAATCTCTAAAATATACAAAAAATGTATACCTCCACAGCAAAAAAGCCAATGCCACAATTGAAAAATGGGCAAAAGACCTGAATAGACATTTCTCCAAAGAAGATATACAGATACCTTCTTTGCAGAACAGACAATGACTCACAGACTTTGGAAAACCTTGGTTTTTCAAATAAGACAATCTGAGGGGTGGGGGGATGCACTGTGAGTTTGGGATACAGAATCTGTAAAATTGACTTGTGATGATTTGTGTACACCTATAATTGACATAAAATCCATTAAGAAAAAAAAAACATGCCATGGGGATTCTACATCTAAAAGAATATTGTTCTTCACTGAAAGGATCCAAACTCAGATCTGTAAATTAACAAAACAACAAAGAAATGTAACGAAATTTCTGAGAAGTCTGAACATTGGGACAAAATACTCTTAGAATACTGTAAATGATCATTTATAAACAAATTTTCAAGATGCTGTCTTCTCAAAACAATCTTTCATATTGTGCCTGGCATAAATCTTTCATGTTGAAAAGTTTAGTTAAAAAGTTATTAAAGTTCTCACAATGTCAATAAAATAATAAATTTTCCCTTAATAAAAATCAGTGAACTTCAGAATAAAAAAACAATTTAACCTCCACCCTCATCTTTATAAATCTGAAAAAAAATCCAATAATTTGCTCTTGATAGTTAGCAATAGCCTAGCCTTAACTCTGTCTCCTAATCGTTTGCACATCAGCACCAGGGCACACTTCCTTTCCTCACAAAATGTGGATGAAAGCCTCGTTTTGGATAAATCTTTGCATTTCTGTGTCCTCATTCATGCGGGTGCAGATGCAGGTGCAGTACATCTAGTATATGGTATTGTTTAAAAATTCCATTTCCATTTCTACGTATTGACAAAACTTTGTAGTATATTGTGACTTTAGGTATTTCTTTATACCTCCAAGCTGATAATTACCAAAAACTTTCTGGGTTCATGAAGATATTTTCATCAATGTATAATAGATGTGTATATATATACATATATATATGTATATATATGTATACATACATATATATGTTAAAAAATACTTACAATGGAAATAGTGAATTAAAATTTTGGTTTAAATCTAAAAAAAAAAGAAGAAGAAGATATACAGATACCCAACAAGCACATGAAAAAATGCTCAACATCACTCATTATTCGAGAAATACAAATCAAAGCTACCACGGGATACCACCTCACACCAGTCAGAATGACCATCATTAACAAGTCCACAAATAAGAAATTATGGAGAGGTTGTGGAGTTAAGGGACCCCTCCTCTACTGCTGGTGGGAATATAAATTGGTACAACCACTTCAGAAAACATTATGGAGGTATCTTAGAAAACTATACATAAAACTACAATATGACCCAGCAATCCCACTCTTAGGCATATATCCAGACAAAACTTTCATTGAAAAAGACATGCACCTGCATGTTCATTGCAGCACTATTCACAACAGCCAAGACATGGAAACCACCTAAATGTCCATTGACAGATGATTGGATTAGGAAGATGTGGTATATATACACAATGGAATGCTACTTGGCCATAAAAAAGAACAAAATAATGTCATTTGCAGCAACATGGATGGAACTAGAGACCCTCATACTAAGTCAGAAAGAGAAAGACAAATACCATATGGTATCACTTATATCTGGAATGTAATATATGGCACAAATGAAACTTTGCATAGAAAAGAAAATCATAGAAATGGAGAATAGATTTATGGTTGCAAAGGGAAAGGGGGAGGAATTGGGAAAGACTGGGAATTGGGGGTTAATAGATGCAAACTTTTGCCTTTGGAATGGATAAGCAATGAGATCCTGTTGTATAGCACTGGGAACCATATCTAGTCACTTATGGAGCATTAAAATATGAGAAAAATGAATGTATATATGTATGTGTGATGGTCACCTTGCTGTACAGTAGAAAATGGACAGAACAGTGTAAACCAGCTATAATGCAAAAATAAAAGTCATTAAGATTAAAGAGAAAGAATGGCATGGTATCTTTATAAGGTAGTACGTGAACTAAATCAGAGGTTTCTAATATGATCCTGTTGCCCCAATACATGAGTTCAGAAAACATGGAGTAAGCAAACTGGCTCCACTTGCTATCACTTTCAGAGGAAAGAGTGATAGGGACCCTTTTTTTTCCCCAATCCTACAACTCTAGGCTCTTCAAGGTTGGACATATTTGTTCCTAAAGAGGGTATTTCATAAGAAAGAGCAAGTATCCCTGATGGGATTCTTGGACAAAAACCATACAAAATTGTGAAAAGCCCCCTATGACCATAGCCCTCAAGACCTTATCATGGTTATATCAGCCCACTCAGAATTTATAGTTTAAGTTTTTACCTAGTTCATATGGCATTTGATGGTTTCTGTAATAGATAAGCAAATGCCAGTATTCTGTGCCTCCTTGAAAGTTCCTGAATTTCTAAATCATAGGATGGTTGTTTGCCCTGCAAACTCAGTCCTCTAATGGGTCCCAAACAGTCATTGGTGTTGCAGTTTTTTCCATATTTTTCTTGTGAAGGAGAGAATGACATTTTCCTTATCTAAGCTGAAACCAGAAGATTAGGAAACTAGTTTTTATTTTACTTTTTTTAATTTTTAAATTTTTTACTTATTTTAAAGGAAACTTTTATGGTTATTTTTTCTTCCGGTTTTATTAGGATACAATTTACATAGAGTAATGTATAAGTTTAAGATGTACAGCACAGTGATTTGATTTACATTATTCATAAAATGATTATCACAATAAATATTGTGAACATTTATCATCTCATATTGATACAAAACAAAAGAAATATAAAAAAATTTCTTTGTATTAAGAATTGTTAGGATTTACTCTCTTAAATTCATTTATATCATACGAGTGTTAATTATATTTATGTTGTACATTATATCCCTAGTATTTATTTATCTTATAACTGTAAGTTTCTACATTTTGACCAAGTTCATCCAATTCCTCCTCTCCCAACTGCCTCTGGTAGCAACAAATATGATCTACTTTTCCTATAAGTTAGCTTGTTTTTGAAGTATATAATACTGCAATGCTATGTTCGTTCCTGTTACACAGGATTGTGATTTTATACTTCTACACATTTCAAGATAATCACCATAAGTCTGGTTATGCTATGTCATGATACAAAGATATTACATAGTTATTGGCTATTACCACACACTGTACAGGTCATAAAAATGACTCATCTATTTTGCAGCTTTGTACCTTTTAATTTTCCTCACCTTTTTCTTTCCTTCCTACACTTCCTCTCCTCTGGCAACCACGTCTTTGCTTTTTGTATCTATGACTCTATTTGGTTTTTTTGTTCATTTGTTTCTTAGATTCAACATATAAGTGAAGTCATATAGTCTTGATCTTTCTCTGACTTATTTCACTTAGCATAATACCCCTTACATTCATCAATGTTGTTCCAAATGGTAAGATTTCATTCTCTTTTATGTCTGAGTAATATTCCATGTGTATATATAACACGTCACGTTTTTTTCCATTCATCTATTGATAGGTTGCCTTCGCATTTTTGCTATTGTAAATGATGCTGTAATGAAAATAGGGCTGAATATATCTTTTCTAGTTATGTTTTTGTTTTCTTCAGATAAATTACCCAGGAGTGTAAGTGCTGAAATGACAATTCTATATTTAATTTTTTGAGGTCTCTCTATAATGTTTTCCACAACAGCTGTACCAGTTTAAATTCTTCAGTGATCTGTTGGTATTTTAGTAGAATATTATTTATTATCCACATTGTGTTTTTTTGTAGTTATTTCATGAAGTCGATTTCTAGTTTCTTTGAGTTGTGATCAGAAAAGATGCTTGATATGATTTCAATTTTATTAATTTTACTGAGATTTGTTTTGTGACCTATCTTAGAGAATATCATATATATATATTTATATTTATTATATATTTAAATATAGATATAAATATATACATATATTTCTTTTTAGGGCTGCTTTGTGACCTATTTTAGAGAATATCATACATATATTTATATTTATTATATATTTAAATGCATATAAATATATATATATTTCTTTTTAGGGCTGCACCTGCAGCATATGGAGGTTCCTAGCTAGGGGTTGAATCATGCTACAGCTGCTGGCCCACACTACACCCAAAGCAATGCAGTACATGAACTGTGTCTGTGACCTACACCACAGCTCACAGCAATGCCAGATCTTTAACCCACTGAGCAAGGCCAGGGATAAAACCTGCAACCTCATGGTTCCTAGTCAGATTCATTTCTGCTGTGCCATAACGGGAACTCCTAATGTAACTTTTAAGGCCAGTGTTACCTTATTGATATTTTTGTCTGGATTATTTGTCCATTGACTTGTGGAGAAATAAATACCTCTCCTCTGATTACTTAACTATCATTTCTCAATTTACATGTCAAAATTTGCTTTCTGTATTTAGGTAAAACCATGTTGGGTGTATTTATTTACAATTGCTATATTTTTCTGTAGGAGTGATCTTTTGATCATTATGTATTGTCATTCTTTGTCTCATTACAATTTTTGTTTCAAAGTCTGTTTTGTTTGATATAAGTATTGCTACCCCGGGAGTTCCCATCGTGGCTCAGTGGAAAGGAATTTGACTAGTATCCATGAGGATGCAGGTTCAATCCCTGGCCTTGCTTGGTGGATTAAGGATTCAGCATTGCCTTAGGCTATGGTGTAGGTCACAGAGGTGGCTCAGATCTTGAGTTTCTCTGGATGTAGTGTAGGCTGGTAGCTGCACTTCCAGTTTGATGTCAGGCAGGGGAAATTCCATAGGAGCGGCCCTCAAAAGCCAAAAAAAAAAAAAAAGTAGTGCTACTCTCAGTTTTATTTTATTTCTGTTTGCAGTGAATACCTTTTTTAAGACCTTTTTTTATTGCCTCACTTTCAGTCTCTGTGTCTTTATATTTGAAGTGAGTCACTTGTATACATCATGTTTATCAGTCTTGTGTTTTTATCCATTCTGTTACCCTGTATCTTTGGATTAGAGCATTATATTACATCATTCTTTCTTGCATCTCTCCTTCAATTAGTTTTTTCTTTCTGCCTGATCTGTTAAGAACTTCCCTTAGTTACTTGGTGGAAAATTATCACACTGGCAAATTCTCCTAGCTTTTTCTTGTAATATTATCAAAACACTGTGAAATTCATTCTTTTTAGTGTAACTTTATGTGTTTTCATAAATATATATGTCACCAATGTACCACCAACAAAATTACCAGTATTTTCTGTCATATTTTTAGTTTCTATTTCATTATTTCCACTTTGATCTTTGTTAATTCATCTTCCTTCTCACTTTTGGCTGAGTTTGTTCTTTTTTGAATTCATTGATGTATAAAGTTAGCTTTTTTAATTTAAACCCATTCATTTTTCTTATTTAGGTTTTTATTTCTACAGTCTTTACTCTTAGGACCACTTTTGCTATATCCCACAAGTTTTGGTACATTGTATTGTCTTTTTTTAAAAAAATTTGTTTTATTTTAGTTGATTTACAATATTCTGTCAATTTCTGTTGTATAGCAAAATGCATTCATTTTTTCACATTATCCTACATCGTGTTCCATCACAAGTAATTGGATTTAGTTCTCTGTGCTGTACACCTGGATGTCATTGCTTAACCACTCCAAATATGATAGTTTGAATCTACCAGCCCTAAACTCCCAATCCATCCCACTCCTCCCTCTCCCCCTTAGCAACCACAAGTCTGTTCTACATGTCCATGTGTTCCCCCCTGCCCCCCTGCTGCATGGATAGGTTCCTTTGTGCCATATATTACATTCCAGATATAAGGATATCATATTGTATTTGTCTTCCTCTTTCTGACTTACTTCATTTAGTATGAGGATCTCTAGTTCCATCCATGTTGCTGCATATGGCACTATTTTGGGTTTTTTGAAGGATGAGTAGTACTCCAATGCCTATATGTACCACATCTTCTTAATCCATTCAATGTGGGACCCGAGCTGTGTCTGCGACCTATATCACAGCTCATGGCAATGCCAGATTCTTAACCCACTCAGTGAAGCCAAGGGTTGAAACAACATCCTCATGGATACCGGTCAGGCTTGTTTCTGCTGAGCCACAATAGGAAGTCCCTGAAGAATTATTAATGATAGTTATTTTGACTGGTGTGAAGTGGTAACTCATTGTAGTTTTGATTTACATTTCTCTAACAATTAGAGATGCTGAGCATTTTGTCATGTTCCTCTAGGCCATCCATATGTCTTCTTTGATGAAATGTCTATTCTGGTCTTATGCCCATTTAAAAACTTTTGTTGTTGTTGTGGTTGAGCTGTATAAGTTGTTTGTATATTTTAGAGATTAAGCCCTTGTCAGTTGCATCATTTGAAACTATTTTCTCCCATTCTATAGGTTATATTTTTATGTTTGCTTGCTTTTATATGGCTTCCTTTGCTGTGCAAAAACTTGTAAGATGATTTAGGTCCCAACTGGTTTATTTTTGCTTCTATTTCTTTTGCTCTGGGAGACTGACCTAAGAAAATACTTGTATAGTAGCTGTCAGAGAATGTTTTGCCTAAGTTCTCTTCTAGGAATTTTATGGTATCTTGTTTTATGTTAAAGACTATCAGCTACTGTGAGTTTATTTTTGTTCATGGTGTGTGGATGTGTTCTATTTTCATTAATTTACATGCACCTGTCCAGTATTCCCATTACTACTTCCTGAAGAGACTGTCTTTTTACCATTTTGTATTCTTCCCTCCTTTGTTGAAGTTTAATTAACAACAGTTTTCTGGGTTTATTTCTGGTTTCTCTGTTCTGATCCAATGGTCTGTATGTCTGTTTTGGTACTAGTATCACACTGTCCTGATTACTATAGCTTTGTAAATAGTGCCCGAAATCTAGGAGAATTATGTCTGTTGCTTGGTTTTATTCCTCAGGATTGCTTTTTCAGTTCTGGATCTTTTATGGTTCCATATAAATTTTGGATTGTTCTAAGTCTGTGAAAAATATCATGGGTAACTTCATAGGAATCACATTATATAGGTAAATTGCTTTGGGTGATATGGCTATTTTAACACTATTAATTCTTCCAATCCAGGAGTATGGAATATCTTTTCATTTCTTTGAATTCTGTTTAATGCCTTGATTGATGTTTTATAATTCTCAGGATATGTCTGTCACCTCCTTAGTCAGGTTTATTCGTAGGTATTTAATTTTGGGGGGTGTGATTTTAAAAGGTATTTTATGTTCCTTTTCTAGTATTTCATTGTTAATAAACAGATATGCGACTGATTTCTCAATGTTGACCATGTATCCTGCTACTTTGCTGAATTTGTTGATCAGTTCGAGTAGCTTTTGTGTGGAATCCTTAGGGTTTTCTATATATAGTATCATATCATCTGCATATAGTGACAATTTTACATCTTCTCTTCCAATTTGGATATGTTTTATTTCTTTCTGTTTGATTGCTATTGCTAGGAATTCCAATGCTATTTTGAATAAAAGTGGTGAAAGTGGGCATCCTTGACTTGTTCCATATTTTAGTGGAAAGACTTTCACTTTTCTCCACTGACTGTGGATTTGTCATAAATGGCTTTTATTATGTTATGTTCCCTCTATACCCATTTTGATAAGAGCTGCTATCATGAATGGATGTTGGATTTTTTTCAAATGCTTTTCTGTATCTATTGAGATGATCATGTGGTTTTTTTACTTTTCTTTTGTTAATGTGGTGTATGACATTGATTGATTTATATATGTTGAACCATCTTTCTGAAACTTGGATGATTCCCACTTGGTCATGGTGTATGATCTTTTTTATACATTGTTAGATTCGGCTGGCTAAAATTTTGTTGACAATATTTGTTCTACATTTATGCAAGATATTGGCCTATTATTTTCTTTTTTAGTAGTGTCTTTGTCTGTTTTTTTTTACTAGGGTGTTTGTGGCTTCAGAGAATGTCTTTGAGAGTGTTCCTTCTTCAAACTTTTGGAAAAGTTTAAGAAGGGTGGGTCTAAGCACTCCTTTGTATGTTTGGTAGAATTCACTTATGAAGCCATCTGGTCCTGGCCTTTTGTTTGTAGAGAGTGTTTTTATGACATAATCAATTACATTTCTAGTGATTAGTCTGTTTAATTGATCTATTTCCTCTTGGTTCAGTTTTGTCAAGCTGTATGTCTCTAGCAAGTTGTCCATTTCTTTCAGGTGGTCAAATTTGTTAGCATATAATTGTTCATGCTATTCTCTTTTTTTTTCCTTTTGTATTTCTATAGTATCCATTGAAATTTCTGCTTTTTCATTATTTATTTTGTTTATTTGGGTTTTTTCTCTCCTCCTCTTGGTGAGTCTGGCCAGAGGTTTGTCAATTTTGTTTACCCTTTCAAAAAGCCAACTCAGTTTTATTGATTCTTCTGTTGTTTTTGAATCTCTATTTTATTTCTTCTCTTATCTTTATGATTTCCGTCCTTCCTCTGACTAGCTTTTGTTTGCTCTTATTTTTCTAATTGTTTTAGGTGGTAGGTTAAATTGTTGATTTGAGATTTTTGTTCTTTTTTGAGGAAGACCTGTATTGCTATGAACTTCCTTCCAAGCACTGCTTTTGTGGCATCCCATAGATTTGAGTGGTTGTGTCTTCATTCTCATTTGTCTCAAGGTACTTTTTAATTTCCCTTTTGATTTCCTTGTTGACCCATTGATTTTTTAGTAGCATGTTGGTTGGTCTACATGCAGTCATTTTTTCCTGTGGTTGACTTCTAGTTTCAAGACATTGTGGTCTGAGAAGATGCTCGAAATATTTTCTATACTCTTAAATTTGTTGAGGTTAGTTTTATGCCCTAATATGTGCTCAGTCCTTGAGAATGTTCCATGTGCACTTGAAAAGAATGCATATTCTGATTTTTTGGGGG
Source organism: Catagonus wagneri (assembly GCA_004024745.2). Lineage (NCBI taxonomy): Eukaryota > Metazoa > Chordata > Mammalia > Artiodactyla > Tayassuidae > Catagonus > Catagonus wagneri. Next base: position 14,428,509 of record PVHT021183646.1, read on the forward strand.
GATATAATGCCCTGAAAATATCAATTAAATCTAACTTTTCTTTTTTACCATTTAGGATCTCTGTTGCCTTATTGATTTTCTCTCTAGAGTATATTTCCATTGATATGAGTGTGGTGTTAAAATCTCCTACTCTTATAGAAATCCCATCATTTTCTCCTTTTATGTCTTTTATGTCTTCTATATTAGGGGCATATGTATTGACAAGTGTAATATCCTTTTATTGAATTGATTATTTTATCATTAAATAGTGTCCTTCTTTGTCTTTCTTTATGGCCTTTGTTTTAAAGTTTATTTTGTCTGATATGAGTTTTGCAACTCCTGGATTTCCTGTCTTTTCCATTTGCAGGAAATTTTTTTTTCCATTCCCCTCAGTTTCAATTTATATGTGTCCCTTGTACAAAAGTGAATCTCTTGTAGGCTTTTTTTTTTTTTTAATACAGTCTGCCACTCTGTGTCTATTGATTGGAGCATTCAGTCCATTAATGTATATGGCAATTATTGATAATATGTATTTATTTCAATTTTAAATCTTGTTCTTCAGTTGACTCTACGTTTCTCCTTTGTTCCTTTCTTTGGTTGGATGATTTCCTTTTACCTTTTGCTTGTGTCATCTTCTTTTTAGTTTTTGTGAATACAATGTTTGGTTTTGTTTCGTGGTTGCCCTATTTTTCATGTATATTGTACCTCCTTATAATTTCTAGTTTCTTTCTAAATTAATCTGCATTACTGTTCAATTCCTTCATTTTTACTTTTATTCCTTCAGTATTTTCACTGTCTCCTTTTTGGCCTTGGTGTCTGTTAGACTGCAGAGGCCTATTTCATTTTTTCCCTTTCACGGGAATTCTCCTGTTCTTTTAACTGGGAATGGTTCCTGAGCTTCTTCATTTTGCTTATATATTTCTTATTCTGTGAGTTTAGGGAAAACAACTTCTCTAGTCTTGGAGGGCTATTTATATGAGAGCACCACGGCTATTTTCTGAGGGCTTAGTTTTTTGTTTTTTTTTTGTCACAAGGGCTGCATTTGGTTTTGATGCTTGCTGTCTCTTTCCTTAGTTTGTGCAGGCTGTTATCCCCATGCTGGTGTATAGCTTATGTGTGCTGCCAGGGAGATGGAGGCCACAGGCTGGTCTTGTAGCTCATGCCTGGGTGCTGGGTATTCAACCGTGAACCCTCCACCTGCAGGGAGGTGGTGTGGGCTGATCCTGGTTACAGGGTCCTGGAAAGTGGTAGCGATCCTCAGGCACATGTAGGTGGTGTCCAGAGTGATTGGCAGTGGCAGAGCAGGGCACGTGTGTTCCCAGTGGATTGAGAACAACAACAGCTGGCAGTAGGTTGCAGTGCCATTGTATTTTCATTTTCATTGTCTCAATTTGTTTTATTTCTCTTTTGATTCCTTCCCAAACTCATGTGCTAAGACCAAAATTAAGCAAGGGCACTACAAGAAAAGAAAATTACAGACAAAAATTTCTGATGAGCAAAAATGTAAAAATCTTCAACAAAACATTAGAAAACCAAATTCAACAATGCATTAAGTTAATCAAGTAGAATTTATTGCCAGGATGTGAGGATGGTTTAACATCTGCAAATCATTGTGTGTGATATAGCATATTAACATTATGAAGGATAAAAAAATCATATAATTCTCATCTCAAGATGCAGAAAAAAACATTTGGCAAAATTTAACATCAATTCAAGCTATAAATTCTGAAAAAAAACTGGGTCTACAGGAAAGTACATCAACATAATACAGGCCATATATGCCAAACTCACAACTAACATCATCCTCAATAGTGAAATGCTGAAAGCTTTTCCTCTACTATCAGGGACAATTTAAGATCCCCACTATCACCACTTTTATTCAACATAAACCTGGGCAGAGAAATCAGGCACAAAAAAAGAAATACAAGGTATCTAAATCAGAAATAAACAAGTGAAACTATCTTTATTGGCAAATGACATGGTAATATATATATAACCCTAAAAACTCCACAAAAGTAGTAGTAAGAAATTTCCATAAATTTGCAGGATACAAAGATAATACACAAAAATCAGTTGCATTTATATATAATAACACGAACTATCAGAAAAGGAAATTAAGAGAACAGTCCCACTTCCTATTTCATCAAAAAGAATAAAACACCTAGGAATAAATTTAATCAAGGAGGTGAAAGACCTGTACACTAAAAACTATGAGATATTGATTAAAGAAATTTAAGATGCAAATAAATGGAAAGATTTTCTGTGTTTATGAGTTGGAAGAGTTAATATTTTTAAAATGTCCATGTGACCCAAAGTAATTTACACACTACCCAAATAAATGCAATCCCAATTAAAATTCCAATGCCATTTCTTCACAGTAATAGAAAAAAAGCCATAAAAAAAAATCCTTTCAAATAACCAAGGCAATCTTGACAAATAAAAACATAACTGGATGTATGATATTTCCTAATTTCAAGCCATATTACAAACTTTCATAATAAAACAGAATGGTGTTGGCATAAAAAACACATAGATAAATGGAAAAGAATAAAGAGCCCAGAATTAAACCCATGCATATATGGATCACTAATATAAAACACAAGAACCAAAAATATGCAATTGGAAAAGATCGTATCTTTTTTTTTTTGTCTTATTGCCTTATTTGGGCCGCACCTGTGGCATATGGAGGTTCCCAGGCTAGGGGTCTAACAGGAGCTGTAGCCGCCGGCCTTCACCACAGCCACAGCAACGTGGGATCCGAGCCACGTCTGCAACCTACACCACAGCTCACAGCAACGCCGTATCCTTAACCCACTGAGCAAGGCCAGGGATCGAACCCGCAACCTCATGGTTTCTAGTCGGATTCAATAACCACTGAGCTACTAGGGGAACTCCAAGATCGTATCTTTAATAAATAAATTATGTTGTGAAAGCTGGACAGCCATATGCAAAGGAAAATAATCAACTCAAAATGTATTAAGGACTTGAACATAGGACTTAAAACCATAAAACTCTCAAAAGAAAACAGAGGGTAAGCTTAACATTAGTTTTGGCAATCAATTTTTGTATTCGATACTAAAAGCAAAGGCTACCAAAGCAAAAATTTTAAAACAGGTGATGCTATATCAAACTAAAGAGATTATGCAAAGCAAAAGGAACTATCAACAAAATGAAAAGTTAATCTACAGAATAGGAGAAAATATTTACAAGTGTCTGATCAAAGTTTATAAGGAACTCATACAACTCAATAGCAAAAAAACAAATTTGCTTTACAATGGACAGAGGAACTGCATAGACATTTTTCACAAAGCAGATGTACAAATGGCCAATAGGTACACAAAAAGCAAAAAAATAAAAATCACTGAAATGCAAATCTAAAACCACAATAAAATATCCCCTTATCCCTGTCAACGTGGATATTATTAAAAATTCCAATGAGAGCATATAGTCTTATAGTAAGTTAAGATGTTTACAAGTGCCAAGTGCATCCGCCTTACTGACTGCATATCTGGATATGTGTTTGGCTAACCTCAGTTCAAAATGATGCATTACCTCTAAAGATTTATCGGTACATTCAGTTAAAGAGCAGTAAAATCTTTTTCTGTCTTTTGTCTAACTTTATTCTAATTGAGTATGTGTAGAATTTAGAGCATGTCTTAATAAAGGCAACATTAGTCATTTACGTTCAGGGAACAATGAAAGTGTGGTTTACTTGTTTAGTGCAAAAAAATCTGTTGGGAAGTGATTTAAAGCTTTCTAAAGTTTAATATATAAATACTTAGTATTTTTTATTATTTCTATACTGTTTCATTGTTTGAGATATCAAGGTAAGTGATCTACCTTCCTTTTCATTATGAAAAATGAAAATATTTTAATTTAAAAAGATTCATTTGCATGCCAGATTATGAAATTTTAGAAATATGTAATAGAAACTAAGGTAGTATAATCACGTTATCATATCTTAAAGACTTTGTCCTTGATTTCTATAATTTAAAAATAATTATTGATTATCTTGTATAAGTTTGCGTCATTATGTAATAAAATATGTTTCCAAATAGTGTAACCTGAACTATATGCTTCAAACTGAGTCATTCTGACAGATATGTACAATACGTTAAACTCTATGGTACACGTTGTGAAAGATTTCCCATATTACTACTTCTGAAGTTTTGTTTGGGCTTACTTGCCAAGAGATGTTAATCATATTTTGTCAGTTGGTTAACTCTTACCTCTTTGCTCCAAATTCACCTTTGTATACTCTCTTTTGTGGTTCTGTGATTCTGTGGTTCCAGAGCAGAAACTGCACACTACCTCACAGAGGCTCCTTTGCTACATTGCTTCTGCTAATACGAGGCACTCTGGCAATAGTGAGGCACTAGGGTTCTCAACTGTGGCTGTATTTTGGAATCATCTGGAGAAATCTGAAGAATATTGTCACCTAATTTCCATGTCCAACAATTCATATTTTATTGTTTTCTGGTAAGGACTGTGCATAAAGATTTTTAAAATTAAGTGATTCTAATGAGAAGGTAAGATTAAGAACTATTATACTATAGGACAGTAGTCAGGGAGAATGTCTTGCCTCCTACTTTTTACTTTTCTTCCTTCACTGACACTCGAATGACAGCAACCATGCCAGGAGGAGCAGTTAGCTCCTGCTTCCTGTCTTTCAGTCACTTCCGGAATCGCTTTCCTGGGTCCTTTCAAAGATACCAGCAAAAGCTCAGTGACACCACTAAACCTTCCTCAGAGGCCAGAGAATTCACCTTTAAGCTTTTAAGGTACAAATATGACCCAAGATATTCTCTCTTTCAAAAAATCTGAGCACATATTTCACAAAACCTCACCTCTGAGCTCCTAATTTCTGAGAACTCCAATCTTTTATTCCACCAGCTTTAGAGTAGTTGACAGCTCCTGCAGTTTTAGTATTTGAGTTATACTGGCAATTCTCTTTTGCTCTTTCAACACTCCAAAACTTCTGTAAACATTTTTCTATATTAAAGCTCTTTTGTGTAAACATGTAAACGCTTTCTGTTTTCTTCATTGGACTCCACCGCACCTAAAATTTTTCTTAACTATTTTCAGTGATATTGCTCAAATAGTCATAGATTAAAAGGGAAATTGGAAGATAACAGATCGTTAAGTTAAAATTATGGGAAATTTTCGGCAGCCGCTTTGTCTACAGATACATATATTCAAGTAGATGGAATTCAGGAAGAGGAAGTTTATCCTGGAAACTGATTGTATCCTGTAACATCTAGTACTGCTTATTGTGGTATACGACCAAGAGGTATAAGTGGTCTTATCAATAAAAAATGAATATGTTATTATTTACTTTTCTGCTTTTACAAGAGCAATAAAATGTTTAAGATGACTACCATTGAGAATATGGTGTTTAAAACAAGCACTCAGGGAAATAATTTGGCGACATTTGAAATATTTTAATCTAGATATTACATTTAAATCTTACATTAAATATATTTTTAAAAGTTTAGATATATTTTCCACAAGCGAAATTTCAATGCCAATTGTTTTACCTTTTTTTTTTCTTTTACCTATGGCTATTTAGGATTCGTATAGGGAGCAGTTGGATCATTCAAATGTGATCAGTACTTTTTCTGCTTTCCTTGTTTTATAACCAATACCCATGTTATAGGCTTGAAAACAACTGGTATTCATGAGAGCTATCCAAAACAATATAGAATTACCTTTTTCAAAGGAAATGGATTTAGTATCCACTATACTGTGATATTATGGTATAATTTATGAGATGTTTAACTTTTAAAAAATTACAGTTACCTCATTCCCCCTCCACCTCAGAGTTCTCTGTGGTGAGTGTGGCAGATATTTATTAACTCCATCCTTGCTATACAGTCTAATATATTGGAGACATTTTCTAGTTAGATGCAAAACTAAAACACATACATGCCGTGCATATTTCTAGATGCACTATCACAGTTCACTTTTATATAATCAAATTAAATTAAATGACAAAATTAAAATAAAATAGCGTAGAACTTTAAAAAAAATCAATGCATTAAAAAATAGATATTTATCCTAATGAATTCAGAGAACAGGCACTAAAAATATGAGCTTAAAAGGCCAAATCACTGTAGGCAAGGGATTAAAGTAACTTGTAGTTATGTAGTTTATGAAAAATATACACAGTTGAAAAGTTTCTGCAGATGAATAACAATATGTAGAGTCACAAAGAAACCCAATTTACTTCGAAAGACAGTAAAACAAATAAGTAAAATGTATGTATTAGTGACAAGGGCTTTTTGTAAGATGAATAACACCTCTTTCACAATAAAATTCCTTGAGACAACAGCATTATTTGTGTTACTACCCCTACGACAAGACCTCAGAATAATCAATTTCCTATAAAAGTTATGTTATTATATTTTGAATGCATTTTACCATCTGTGTTAAATAAATAGCAACTTCATCTTAGTTTTCAGCAGAGGGCACTAGAACACATCATGGAACAAAACAATGTAATGGAAAAAGTCATCAATACATAGAATACAGTTTTTTTTTAATGTCCTACATTAAACATAAGACCGTTATAAATGGATAAACTTAACAATATCTTTTAAAGTCAGTATTTCAGTAAATTTGTAGAAACTTCATTTCAGTTGCAGTCCTCAAAATACCTACTTTGTTCTTTCAAAGCATGATGCAAGTAACGTATCATAATTTGATGCAAGTAACGTATCATAATTTGATGACAATTCAACTTGCTCATTTGTATGGATTCAGTATCTAGTTATGAATAAAAAATTAACAGCTCTTTAATAAATGAAATTTTTCTGTTTCTACACATAATAAATTGATTTGCCAGGCTTCTGAAACTGACACTCTTTTTCATTCTGTACAGGTTATTTAAAATATGTATATAGAAGCATTCTAACTTTGTTTCTACCATAAACTAGATGTTAAAGATAAGGTCATTGATATCAGCACACTCAAAAGAAATAGCAAGGTTTCTCATGGCTTTAATAAAGAGCTTTTATGAGTATTCAATAAAAGAGGTAAACTTGTCACTTAAGATTGTTGTAATAGTTGCATATTATTTTAATATTGGATTAAGCTCTTTTGAAGACTTTAGCTTCAAATTGACACAATTATTATTATTTTAAAAAGACAACCAAAAAGACAATACTGAGTACTTATTTTGATGCTTGTCTTTATTTTGTCTTTTGATTTTTGCCTTTTATGTTCTTTTAAATGAAAACAAATTGTGAATATTTTAATTACATATTTTTATGTTGGTTCTGTAATGAATGTAAGAATTAGGGGTTTTTATGAAATAATTTATGGTAGAAATTCTTATATACATAGTTTCCTATCTATTCTCAGGATTTCATTGATGAAATAATATGTGAATTCTAATTTTTATTAGAATGATGCTTTCAGTGTTTTAAAAAGTAGGCATTTATAAATGCAGAATGATGTCACACATTTAATTGAATCAGTTCTTTATGTAGTTAAAACTCAAGCAAATGTATAAAGCAATAAGTTTTAAATACTACTTTTACTTTGCATAATGGTGATATTATGATCAAAATAGAGCAAAACATAGTATTAAGCCAGGCTGCTTGCCTATGGGAGCAGATTACTGTCTGTCTGGAGAGCAAATGAAGAGGTAAGTTTTCCTTTTTTTTTTAAGTTACTAGCCAACACCAGCCCCAAATAAACAGTTACAAATAGAAAAAATTATAATGTTGTAAGACTAAAGATATTTTCTGGCACTTTGAGGTACCGTGGAATTGAGGTCAAGTAGTTTTAGGCATATGACAAAATGGAGAGAGAGTAATACAGAGATTTTCCCATATATGCCTTGCCCCCACACCTGCAGAGCCTCCATCCACCAGTTATCATCATCCAGAAGAATGCTGCATTTTTTTTTTTTACCAAGGATGAATCTACATTGACATATCGTCATCACCCAAAGTCCATTGTTTACCTTCGGGTTCACTCTTGGTATTGTACATTCTCTGGGTTCGGACAAATATATAATGGTATATATCCACAGTTATAATATCATACGGAGTGTATTGCCCTAAAAATCTGTGTGCTCTTTCTATTTACACCTCCCCCAACTACTGATCTTTTTATTTTCATCATAGTTTGCCTTTTCCAGAATGTCATATATTGTAATCATTCAGTATATAGCCTTGTCTGGTTGCCTTTTTTTCACTTAGTAATATGGAGTTGATGCTCTTCCATGCCTTTTCATGGCTTGATAACTCATTTATTTTTAGTGTTGAATATTCCACACTATTATTATAATATAATATAACATAATATAATATAACATAATATAATATAATATAATATAATATAATATAATATATAAAATAACATTCCAAGTAGTTGGAATTGTCTGAATATACTGCACTCCATCTTTTCACCTCCTGAAGAACATTGGATTGCTTCTGAGTTTTGGAAGTTATGAATAAAGCTGCTATAAGCATCCATGTGCAGGCTTTTGTGAAGACTTAAGCTTTCAACTTCATTGGGTAAATACCAAAGTGTGTTTTGACTAGATTATCCGGTAAGAGTATCATTAGTTTTTTAAGAACCCATCATAATGTCTCCTAAAATGGCTCTACCCTTTTGAATTTCCACCAGCAATGTATGTGAGTTCTTTCCCATCCTCATCCATATTTGATGAAGTCAGTGTTCCAGATTTTGCCTGTTCTAATATGTGTACTAGATGACTGTTTTCATTTTCCTGATGATATATGATGTGGGACATCTTTTCATATGTTTCTTTGCCATCTGTGTATCTTCTTTGGTGAGGCATTTGTTAAGGTCTTTGGCTCATTTATTAATTGGATTACATTTTTGTTGTTGAATTTTGAATTGTTTTGTATTTCAGGTAACAATCCTTTATCAGATACATATTTTGTAAATATTTTCTCCAAGTACATCATTTGATTTCTAATTCTTTTGACATTATTTTTCACAGGGCAGAAGTTTAAATTTTAACTAAATCTAAGTTATCAATTTTTTTCATGGATCATCTCTTTGGTATTGTATCTAAAAAGACATCACCATACCCAAAGTCATCTTAATTTTCTTCTATGTTGGAGTTCCCATCGTGGCTCAATGGTTAACGAATCCGATTAAGAACCATGAGGTTGCGGGTTCGATCCCTGGCCTTACTCAGTGGATTAAGGATCCGGTGTTGCCTTGAGCTGTGGTGTAGGTTGCAGACGCGGCTCGGATCCCGCGTTGCTGTGGCTGTGGTGTAGGCCAGCGGCTACAGCTCCTGTTAGACCCCTAGCCTGGGAACCTCCATATGCCGCGGGTGCGGCTCTACATAAAAGGCAAAAAGACAAAAAAAAAAAGTTTCTCCTATGTTATCTTCTCAAAGACTTATAGTTTTCTGTTTTACATTTAGGTCTATGATCCATTCTATTTTATTTTGTGTAACGGGTGTTAGGTCTGTGTTCAGATTATTATTTTTTTATTTTTGCATGTGGATGTCCATTTGTTCCAGCACCATTTGTTGAAGAGGCTACCTTTCTTTCATTGTATTGCCTTTGCTCCTGTATCAAAGGTCAGTGGACTAGGAGTTCCTTCAGGGCCCAGTGAGTTAAGGATCTGGCATTGTCACTGCTCTGGCTCTGGTTACAGCTGTGGTGTGGGTTCAGTCCCAGGCCCAAGAACTTCTGCATGCCTCAAGTGCAGCCGAAAAAAATATATATATATACGAGGGTGTGTTTTTGGTTCTATATTTTGTTATATTGATTAGTTTGTACAGTCTCTATTACCACACTGTCTTGATTACTGTAGATTCATTTTAAGTCTTAGTGTCAGGTAGTACCAGTCCTCTAACTTTACTTTTCTCCTTCAATATTGTGTCAGCTGCTCTGGGGTCTTTTCCTTCTCCATATAAACTTTTTAGTTAGCTTGTTGATATCTATAAAACAATATAGGATTTTACTGGGATTTTGTATGGGATTGCATTTGATCTACAGGTCAAGTTGACAATATCCTGACAATACTGGTACTTAACATCTCTGAACATGGGATATTTTTCCTTTTTTATTTCATTCATTAGAATTTTGTAGTTTCCCTCATATAGCTCTTGTATACACTTTGTTAAATTTATGCCTTTTTTTGAGTGCTATATGTAAATTGTGTTCTGTTTTTAAATTTTAAATTTCACTTTTTTGTTGTTAGCATATAGGAAAGCGATTGACTTTTGTGCATTAACTGTGTATCCTGAAATCTTTCTCTAATTGCTTATCAATTCCAGGAGATATTTTGTTAATTCTCTTAGATTTTATACATAGATGACCATGTCATCTGTGAACACAGAGAGTTTTATATCTTCCTTCTCAATCTGTACACCTTTTATTTTCTTTTTTGTGTCTCATTGCTTTAATAAGGACTTCCAGTACAATATTGAAAGGCGTGGTGAGAGGACTTATCTTTTGCTTGTACCTGATATTAATAAGAAATCTTCAAGGTTCTCACCATTAAGTATGATGTAAGCTGTAGGTATTTTGTAGATTGTCTTTATCAAATTGAGACCATTCCTCTCTAATCCTTGTTCTCTGAAAACTTTTATCATGAATGGGTATTAGCTGTTGTCAAGTACTTTTTCTGCATATATTGATATGATCATGTAATCTTTCTTTTTCCTATTTAGGCTGTTAAGTGCATTAATTGTTTTTCAAATGTTAACCGTTCTTTCATACGTGTAAGAATAAATCCCTCTTAGTTGCGGTGCATAATTCTTTTTATACATTGTCGGATTCAATTTTCTAAAATCTTGTTGAGGATTTTTGCATTCATATTCAGACCAGATACTGATCTATAATTTTATTTTCTTGTAACGTCTTTGTCTGTTTTGGTCTTATGGTAATGTTCACCTCATAGAATAAAAGATATTCTTAAAATTCACCATTGCCTTGAAACTTCTTGGAAAAGGTAAGATGATATCCCATCAACTTTGATCCTTCTAACATCAGCTGAGTGGCATTACAATTTTCATCTCTCATGTAAGTCACATTTTTAAGTGACATTTTGTCTGAATAATTGTTAGCAGTATTATTTATGTTCATATTTCTATTTGCTCAGATACCTTATTTGGTGCAGAACACTTTAAGTGCTTTTGCAATATCCTTGTACAATAAAATGAACTGCCTTTTTTCACTGTTATACATGTGGAAACTAAAGTATGAAAATATTAAATAACAGGACAAGAATCACTAATAAGTCAATATGGACTAAGAACTAGTCTATTGTTTCCTAATTTTGGTGACAAAAGCAAAACAACAAAAACTCAAAAAAAAGGAGTTCATGTTGTAGCTCAGTGTCAATGAACCTGAATAGTGTCCATGAGGATGCAGGTTCAATCCCAGGGCTAGCTTAGTGGGTTTAGGATCCTGTGTTGCTGTGTTGCTGTGAGCTGTGGTGTAAGTTACAGATGTTGCTCACATCCTGTGTTGCTGTGGCTGTAGCATAGGCTAGTAGTTATGCCTCCACTTTGACCCCTAGCCTGGGAACTTCCCTATGCTGTGGGTGAGGCCCTTAAAAAAAATCCACAAACACAATTGCAGATAAAATTATATTCAACACAGATAATGCTGTTGTTGCTTTAAAATATTAAGCCTGGCCTGTGATTGAATATTTTAGACAAATGCAAATGTAAATCTATATCTCAGCCTTATAGAAAGTCAGTCTTTGATGTTTTTCCAATTTTCTCTGCATAGATAACCATCTTTAAAGGACTATAGAACTACCTGGGGAAAATGTTTTTACTACTTATCATTTCTAGCTTTCCTTTCTTCTTCCCCAGCTCAGTACATAGAAAACTAAAATTTTTCCCAGAGTCCATAAACTCTGAGTTATTCTCAAAACAGAGCAACACACACACACACACACACACAAAATCAAGCCAAAATGAGACAAGCACTTTTAAATTTCTTTTTACGTCTGATGACTCATTCTCATTAAGACTATCTTCTGATTCATAATAAGACCACTATAATTTTCTTTTAAACTTTGCTCAAATGGTCCCATGTTTATTTTTATAGTGCACGTTGAGTGCTCCTTTAATAGGACTCTCAAGATAGGTTTTAACTTAGCTGTAATTTAGCAAATTTCAGGTGTGAAAGAAAATGAGGGAGAAGTCCAGAAATAGTTGACATTGACTGGGACCTCCCATTATATACATTCTTTTCTTAAAACTTAATTTCAATAGAATCAAGTAGTGAGTAATGCCAAAAGGGGATTTTTATTAAATAGTAAGCTCTTTCAGCACACTGGTTTAATAGATTTACTTCACTCTTTGGGAAAATATTTATTCTCAAATAGATTTAGGTATATAGCTATAAACCAAATCAACAGTGTTTTTTTTATATTTTTTATTTTTATTTTTGCATTATACCTGGTTTACAGATTTCTGTCAGATTTTCCAACTGCACCATGTGGTGACCCAATTACATGTACATATATGGATTTGTCACATGTAATTAGATATAGTTCCCCGTGCAATACAGTGGGAGCTCCTTGCTATTCCATCATTAAAGCACTAGTTATCCCCATTCCCTCCCACCCCTCCCACACCCCTCTCCCGCCACCTTGGCAACCACAAGTCTGTTCCCCAAGTTCGTGATTTTCTTTTCTGTTGAGAGGTTCATTTGTGCAATGTTTTAGACTCCAGTTATAAGACATTTCATATGACATCTGTCTTTCTCCTTCTGACTTGCTTCACTCAGTATGAGGGTTTCTAATTCCATCCATGTTGCTGCAAATGACATTATTTTATCCTTTTTTATGGCTGAATAGTATTCCATCGTGTATATATACCACGTCTTCCTAATCCAGTCATCTGTCGATGGACATTTGGGTTGTTTCCATGTCTTGGCTATTGTGAATAGTGCTGCAGTGAACATGCATGTGCAAGTGTCTTTCTCCAGGAAACTTTTGTCTGGATATATGGCCAAGAGTGGGATTGCTGGGTCATATGGTAATTCTATGTAGAGTTTTCTAAGGTACCTCCACACTGTCTTCCATAGCAGCTGCACCAGCTTACATTCCCACCAACAGTGCAGGAAGGTTCCCTTTTCTCCACACCCTCTCCAGCATTTGTTGTTTGTGGACTTGTTAATGATGGCCATTCTGACTGGTGTGAGGTGGTATCTCATGGTAGTTTTGATTTGCATTTCTCTAATTATCAGAGATGTTGAGCATTTTTTCATGTGCTTGTTGGCCATCTGTTTATCTTCTTTGGAGAAATGTCTATTCAGGTCCATT
>PVHT021183646.1:14442768-14497172 GCA_004024745.2 Catagonus wagneri
CAGAGAAGATACTTGAGATAATTTCTATATTCTTAAATTTGTTGAGGTTAGCTCTATGCCCCAGTATGTGGTCTATCCTTGAGAATGTTCCATGTGCACTTGAGAAGAATGTATATTCTGATTTTTTTGGATGTAATGCCCTGAAAATGTCAGTTAGGTCTAATTTTTCTATTGTGTCGTTTAGGATCTCTGTTGCCTTCCTGATTTTCTGCCTAGAGGATCTGTGCATTGATGAGAGTGGTGTGTTAAAGTCTCCTACAATTATTGTATTGCCATCTATTTCTCCTTTTATGTCTGATAGTACTTGTTGTAGGTATTGGGTGCTCCTAAGTGGGGGGCATATATATTGACTATTGTAATATCCTTTTCTTGAATGGATCCTTTAACCATTAAATAATGTCCTTCTTTGTCTTTCTTTATGGCTTTCTCCTTAAAGTCTATTTTGTCTGATACGAGTATTGCCACTCCTGCTGTCCTTTCTTGTCCATTGGCATGAAAAGTCTTTCCCCATCCCCTTACTTTCAGTCTATCTGTGTCCTTTGCTCTAAGGTGAGTCTCTGGTAGGCAGCAGATTGCAGGGTTTTGCTTATTTATCCATTCTGCCACTCTGTGTCTTTTGATTGGAGTATTCAGACCACTGACATTGAAGGTGATTATTGATAGATATGTGTTTCTTGCCATTTTAGATCTTATTTCCAGTTGATTCTATGTTTCTCTTTTCTTCTTTTCTATTTTTGGATGGATGGAGTCCAATTATTCTATACTTAAGTTTTTTTTCCTTTCAGTATTTGTGGGTTAGATGTCCTGTTTTGATTTGTGGTTGCCCTGTTTTTCAAGTATGTTAACATCTTCTTATATCTGCTTGCTGTGGCCTGATAACCATATAGGCTAAAACACATCATTAATAAAAGAAAATAGAAAAGAAAGTTGATTTTTCCTTAAAGTTAAAAAAAAGAAAAAAATCAGAAAAGAAGTAATAGTCTACGTTTTCCTTCTTTCCCTCCCCACATTGTATAAGGTTGCTGACTCTTTTTTTGTAAATTATTTTATTTTCACTAATTTATTTATTTTTGCATCTTCATACTTCACTCTGCATGTAGGCTTATTTGAATGATTGCTTTCTAATTGTGGTTTCCTCCATTATAATCCTTACTTTTTACTTTGCTTTTTTTTTATATAGGAACCTTTTCAGCATTTCTTTTAGAAAAGGTTTAGTATTGCTGTACTCTTTTAGCTTTTGTTTGTTGGGGAAATTTTTTATTTCCCCTTCTATTTTAAATGATATTCTTCCTGGGTAGAGTATTCTAGATTGCAGGCCATTTCCTTTCAGCACTTTAAATATATCTTGCCATTCCCTTCTAGCCTATAAGATTTCTGTAGAGAAATCATCTGACTGCCTTATGGGAGATCCGTTATACTTAATGCTTTGCTTTTCTCTTGCTGCCTTTAGGATCCTCTCTTTAATTCTTGCCATTTTTAATATAATATGCCTTGGTGTGGGTCTGTTTGGGTTTATCTTGTTTGGGGCCCTCTGAGCATCCTGTATCTTGATGTCAGATTCCTTCAGATTTGGAAAGTTTTCAGACATAATTTTTTCAAATATTTTTTCAATGCCATTTGCCTGCTCCTTCTGGAATTCCTATTATGCATAAATTGGGCCTCTTTATATTATCCCAGAGATCTCTTAAATTGCTTTCATGTTTTTTAATTTGATTTTCTATCTGCTGTCCTGATTGCGTGATTTCCATTATTCTATCTTCTACATCACTTATTCTTTCCTCTGCATTATTCAAATTGCTCTTTATTGCCTTTAGCTCACTTTGCATCTCTGCAAATGAGTTTTCTAGCTTTTCTTGGCTCCTCCTTATGATTTCTAGCTCCTTTCTAAAGGACTCTGCATTGCTGTTTGCATCTTCTCTTAACTTCTGGATATTCAGCCTTAATTCTTCAAGTATTTTCATTACCTCCCTTCTGAACTCCTTTTCTGACAGACTACAGAGGTCAGTTTCATTGCTGGCTGCTTTCAAAGCCTTGTCCTGTTCTTTGAACTGGGAATGGTTTTTGAGCTTCTTCATCTTGTTTGTGGTTTTCTTTTTCTGTGAGTTTGGGGAGGCCACGCTGTAGACTTGGAAGACTATTTCTAGGGAGGAGCTCCCCTTTGTATTTTTTGGTGGGGTTACTATTTATTTTTGGTGTAGGAGTTTGACTATTTGATGTCTATTTCTTTGGAATGAGCAGGCTATTGTCTCAGTGGTACTCTGAGTGTTCTCTGTGAGAGTGTAGGAATGGCTAAAGTCGACAGTGGGAGCCTAGTCTCTACACTCTCAATTGCAGGAAGTTGGCACTGTCCACTCCTAGTTGCCCAGCCCTGGGATGTGGTCGCGAGCTCTAGGCAGATCTACCAGGTGTCTTAAGCATTTGACAATAGCAGCAGCAGGAAGTATGATTTCCCCTGGGAGTGAGAGCCACGGGAAACTAGTGTTTGATTGCAAAGTCCTCTTTGAGTTGATTGGAACCACAAGCGGTACCCATCAGAGCTTGGCTCAGCAGGCTGGCATTTGTTCCGCCCTTCCACTGATGCTTTCTCATCTGTTGGGGCGGGCGGCAGCAGGTGGCACCAGCCCCGCTCCTCTGCGAAAGCTAGCTCCGTGTGGTCGCGTACTGCTCCGCCCGCCAGAGCTACCATCTCTGTGGGCTGATGCAGTCGCCTAGGTCCGTGGACCGGCCCAGGGCCCCACCACCCACGCCGATGCTGGCTGGCGCAGGCGCCTAGGTCCACAACCTGGCTCAGTGCTCCACCCACGGGCTTCAAGGCATGGCTCCTCCCGCCTTCGCAGCTGCAGCCTCCACTGGCTCCACCCCACTTCTGCTCTCTTTGGCGGCTCACCGTCGCCCCGCCCTGCGCGCTAGTTCAAATTGCTTCCTATGGCGGCCAGCCCCTCCTCCTCTCCTCTTCCCTAACAACGGAGGCTTGCCTCCCCTGTGGGACCAGACTTCCTCGGTTCCCTCAGTCCTGGTTTTGCTCTCCACAAATCCTAGAATATCACTGTTCCTTGTCCTATTCCTGCAACCACCGCAGCCACCAACCTCTGCCCTCTCGCAGGGACTAACCTTAGGAACCTGTGTCTTAGCTCCCAGGCACCGCCCGGCACCTCAGGCTGTGGTGTCTGCACTGGTATTCAGGTCTCTAACTCCGATTTTCCTATCTCAATCCAGCTGCTGCGTTTTTCTCAGGCTTTGATGTCCCTCTAGTTCCATTGGTTGTTGATCCGTTGATCATTGTTTAGGTTTCTTCCCAGGAAACTTTTTTCTTTTTCACAGCTCCCTCCCTGGAGTGCTCGTTATGGTCCTAACTGCTTTTCTCTCTCACCTTTTTTTTTTCTTCACTTGTTCTACCCAGTTATTTCAAGGGTTTCTTGCAGTTTTTGGAGGTTTAAGTTACTCAGCATTCAGATGATGATTTGTCCAACTTGTTTTATATTTAGATGAGTTTTTTGATGTATTTGTGGGAGAGGGTGAGCGCGACCTCTTACTCCTCCATCATCTTGCCGCAGTCCTCAACAGTGTTATTAATTTTCTTTACCTTTAAGCCTCACTTTCAAATCAGAGAAGGACAAATATGTTCAAGAATTTAAAGAAGAATCATATTTACTTCCTGTTTTTACATAGCATCATTCCTCTTTATTACTCTACCTGATGGAGAAGCCCTTCTATTTTCAAATGCCTCCAGAAGAAAAAAAAGTGATTTCTATGATCACTTGTGTATCTTATTGGCTAAGCACAAAACAAATGTAGGAGATATGGCTTGGGTCTCTGAGACCTTTCGTTTAAAAAATTATTGTTATTAAAATGCATGATTGAGAACTGTTATCTCTGTACATCCTTTCGACACATGTAGGATCAAATAAAGCTATCTATTAAGTGGGAAAAGTAAAAGGCACCTTTACTTTTGCCTCTGTTCTTTTTTTGTCTGTGTCCCAATCTCAGCATGACTTCAGATGAAAAAATTAGAAATAATTTGATTTTAAACTTCAGAGAAAATTACTGAAAACCACTAGACAAAAGTGAATTTATATTACATGATTTACTTACCTTATCTTTAACATATTTTATTAGAGTATGAACATTTAACATAAGGTGCATCCTTTTAACAAAATTTTATGTGCATTACAGTATTTATTAACTATAGGTATAATGCTGTATAGAAGAAACCTGGAAGTTATTATCTGCATAACTGAATGTTTTTTATCCATTGAATAGTAAGTCTTTATTTCCATCTTCCCCATACCCTAGAAAGCACCATTCTGCTCTTTCTGTGAGTCTGACTCATAGAAACACTATATAAATATTATATACATAAATCCTTCTATGACACTTCATGCAACATTTGTTCTTCTGTTACTGGCTTATTTCCCTTAACATAATATTATCAAAATCCATCTGTTACATTTATATTTCCATTCATCTGTGAGGATATCTTAAGCTCACTGGCTAACTTTTCTAATGATGTCTACAACTCCAGCCTTTCATACGTCTGAAGAATTTTTTTTCAAATACTAATTTCCTCTTTATATCTGTGACCATCATTGTGTATCGCCATTATTCCAAGAATCATCAACAAGTTTCCATTGTCAAGTTGGTGACTGGTATTTGGTCTTGGAACTCCTACCACCCCATTCTTCCTGAACTATTTTATTGTCATTCTTAGTCTTCTCCAACTCTACTTTATTCTGTTCTGCATTCTCCTAACTATGACTGTTTCTAGGTCACAGTCCTCAGCCCACTGTGATTATTTCAGTCAGACTCTTTATCTCGTGAGCAATGAAATATTAATCATCAAAATACACTGGAAAAACTATTGGATTTTGAGTCAAAAACTGGGAATTCAAATTCAGGCCTCTTTGTTCACTGATTATGTTCTCATAGGCTAATCAATTAATCATTCTAGGCCTTAGTTTTCTCATATTTTAAATTAAAATAATGGTAATAATATCTACCTTGCATCATTTTTATGAGTCATATATGTTACTATGTATAAAAATAATCAACACTATAGATTTTAAATGTAAGCTTTTTGAGGGCAGAGATTATTATTTGTTTATATTTTTACAATAATGTTCCTAATAGACTGCTTTTTATTCAAGTGGATAAAATGATGAAAAATGAGCAAATTTATTTACAGGATTTCTGATTTAAATGATACTTATTACAACATTCTAAAGTCAACTCACTTCAGTAAACATTTATAAAGCAGATACTAGGTACAATGTACTCAATTATATATTGTAGATAATTCAAGATGAATAAATACCTCGTTCAAAGGCATTCATAGTCACAGAAATTGGAGAACACTGGAACCCAAAAAGACCTTCTAGCTCAGTGCCCTCATCTTGCATACATGCTAAATGAGGAACAGGGAACTTAAGGTAATTTTCCCAGGGTTAGAAAGCTATTAAGGAGGAAATCCTGGACCCCAAACTACAAAATCCAGTAGAAAGACAAGTACCTGTAGAAATAATTTAAGTACATGGCAGATTGTAAGATATATGTATGATAGACACAAAAATGCTCTATGATTTTATGACTCTGTCTTGTGCAATGAAATAGCACTCCACCACGAAGATCATCCCAGATCACCATTTACAAGGTAAAAGTTGTCTAAAGGCTGAAAGTGTTCTTCCATTGTACATATGGTACCATAATAAAGATTTTGCAATATTGTGGGAGTTTTGGGCACAAAAAAAGCTCTTGATAGTAATTATTACTTATGAAGTATAGTATGTTATAAACTTAAGTAAGACTTTATTATTTCATTAGCCAATCTGATGTATGTGCACGCTTGCATGTGCATGCTTAGTATTTAATTTCTTTCAAACTTAGAAAATTTCACTTTTTGAACTGATGTATTTAGGATTTGTCAAGCCTAATGGCAGTTGAGATATTTCTGCTCCTTAAGACTCAGAAAGCAATGCAGATCAATGATAGAGGAAAGCCTAGCAGAGATTAAAAGCTAGACCTCATCTTGGTAAGAAATGTATTTGGGAGAGGAAAGGAAATTAAAGCTAAAGTGTAAAATCCCCTCCTCCATCACCAGAAATAAGTTTAGTTCAATGCATCCCAAAGACCAAAGGGGGGAAAATTGAGTTGAATTTTTAAGTAATTCAGCTTCAATTTTCATTTTTAAGTAATGAAAAAAATAAACTAAATGTAGAATTAAATTGAGGTTATGCCTTAAAATCATATGACTTCAATGCTGTAGTTCAGTCAGAAAGCACAGCTTCCTGGCACAGGTAAAGACATATATCTTAAAGCTTTATGTAAATTTCATTACAAAGTATATTTTCATTGTCCAAAGGTTGACAAGTGGTAATTTATTCTTTTATAGAAAAATACCACCTTTATTTTCTCCTACAATTTTTTAACTTGTATGGTTTTAAGACATTAATTAAAATTATGACGCTTTTAATTAAAGTTGAGAGGGAAGAATATGTAGATCCTTGCTGGGTTTAGATTTGTAAACAGGAAATGGGCAATTCTGAAAAGGGTAAAGTTAATTTTTCTCACTTCTGTTATATCTGAATGATAAATCATTCTGAAGAAATTTAAGCTCTAGAATGGATCCTTAATAGATTAAAAATACCAAACAGAAATAGTATGAAGTAAAAATCATAAGGACTTGGTGATATGTGGCATAAAGTGTGTGTGAGAAGTGTCAAAGGTCATCTCCAAGTGTTTAGGAAACGACAGAACACTTCACTGCCTCTGGAAACATAAGAGAAGGAGTGAGTTTAATTTTTGACATGACCAGAAGCTTTAGACATTCACCTGGAACTGTTGATTATATTGATGGGTCCTGGCGTTTAGAATTTAGTGAAATAAAGAAGGGAGAGTATAGTTCAAATATGGCAAATTAGAGAAAGCTATAAATTTTTTGACACTTGAAACTCTGAGAGGTTATGGTCACTTCTTTTAATCTGGGTTGCTCTCTGCATTGATAGGCAGAACATACTGGAAATGATTCCGCAGCAGTGTCAGGCCCAGGCCTTAAGAAACTGAGAGCTTCCAATTCCTGTCTTGTGGAATATTTTCTCTGGAGGAAGGCAGTTGCCACCTAATTCTGACCCCCCGTGCTATGAGGAAGTCCATCTTCCCCATGGGGAAAAACGAGGAGGAGAAGGAAAAAAGCTTAACCATTCTCTGTTATTCCAGGCACCTCAGTCCAAGTGCCCAACATGTGAGTGAAGTAGCCATCTGGGACATTCCTTATTACATAGTGATAGAAAGTACAGCAAAACTGTCACCTAGGTAATATGGAAAATAGAATTGTCATCTAGTAAAATAATGGATCTGGCTAAGGAAATTTACAGACAGAATGCTAAGTGTCAGCTGGTTTCTTTTACCTGCTAAATCATTAGCTACATGGAAAGAGATCATATACATAAAGAGGCAATTATTCATTCATTATGAGGAATTTAAATGTAATATAAAGGAGCCAAGACTTGCTGAGTTAGAATATAAAACTATTTTATTCCCAGTCTCTTCTAGCAAAATATTCTCAAAGTAAGAAAGGGCATCTGGGTAGAGATTAAATCCAGGGTGCTATAAGGAAAACATGGTTTGCAGGTAAAGATGACTCAAATGTGTGATTATAAAACCCCAGAAGTGTGATTGTAAGCTTTTGTTAAAAACTTGAAAAGATGTTAAGCCTTGCAGATACTTGTAACTGGGCAGTGAAATTTCTAAGAATCTTAGAGGTCTTCTTGAGGGACATTTTCTTGGAGTTAAATTTTAGTACATATAATTTTTGAATAAATGAGCCCAAAGAAAGAAACTTCATAGAGAAGAGGGAAGTGAATCACTGTTTTATATGGTGCAAAATGTCAAAGGAGGTTGCAAGTAGAGTCACAATAGACATCCCTGTGAGCAAAGGCATGCAAGGACTGGGTCTTCAAAATTAGTAAGAATGCCTAATCCTTCCAGATGGCTGATCTCAGCCCTGATAGGGTTACAGATAAAAGTCTGGAAAGTGCAAATATTTCTGAACACACAGGTGTGAGAAGAGCATGTATAATTTTGATATAAATGAGCTGAAGAACATAGTTTGGTGTTTGTACCACAGCTAATTGAGGGTATTCAGCCTCCAGGGGTCAAAGGAAGTTTGCTGCAAGTGAACTTTAGGTCAGAACCCAGGGGCATGCATTTAAGAAGAAGGCACAAATGGTCAGAACTGATATTTATTGAATTCACCATCAAATTCTTATCACTTCTTATGGAAGACTGTCTACTCAGTGAAAAATGTGGTTCTAATTTATTCACTGTTTGCCACTTAGAAAAATATTTGAGGATTCAGAATCATGAAACGAGAATTCCCTAACATACTCATTTGATGCTATTACATTAAATTACATTAATTTCTTATTCCCAAATCAGGGGTTGGCTCCCTCCATGGCTAAAACTCATCTTCAATTCTGTCAAATATCCAAGGACTGATATCGGTCTGAAGTTGATTATGGAGGTTGGGGGTGTTAAGAGGTAAAAATATAACCTGATAAAGACAACTGTTTTCTTTTTCCTATTTACGGTGAGTCAGGCTGTTCTTACTCATTTACTTCAGGTATTTTCACATTTTCTTCATCTTTTGTTCAAGTACTTACTTCCTATTGTTTCCTTTATTCCTTTAGATGAAATTATAATGGGAAGCTGAGAAAATATGAGCAAAAAGAAGAAAGCAAACATGACAGCAAATGTTAAAAATGGTTTTAGGTTTTTCACTATGTATCATTTTGAAGGTGAACATATTTTTTTCTTTTTATGGCCATACCTGCGGCATTTGGAAGTGCTGATCTAGGGGTTGAATCAAAGCTGCAGCTGCCTATGCCACAGCCGCAGTAACACTGGATCTGAGATGCATCTGTTACCTATGTATGCTGCAACTTGTGGCAACACCAGATACTTAACCCAGTGAGCAAACAGGGAACAAATCCGTACCTTCACAGAGACAATGCTGGGTCCTTAACCCACTGAGCCACAAGGGGAATTCCATGAAGGATAATATATTTTAAATCCATGTAAGAAAGTTCAGAATTCACTATACATCCTTGGATAAAAGGATTTCTTTTAGTGCATACATGAATAATTTTAATGGAAGAGCCTGAGAGAAACAAACTCGACTGCAGTTTTTCTTTACTTTTTAAAAAATTTAAGCATAATTGTGTTGTAAAACTGTGTTAGTTTCAGGTGTACAAGATAGTGATTCAAATTTTTTTCTAATTATATTCCATTATAGGTTATTATAAGATATTGAACATAAAGTTTCAATGACAACTTCTTCATGTAATTTTTTTCCATGTAACATATTTATATCTTAATAGAAGTTTAGCTGATTTACTAATCAATCACAACTCATAAGAGGAAATAAAAGGTTATCTTTTCCCAGTAATCACTGTGAACAGTGCCTTCTCAAATCCCCTTTCCATGTGGACAGACTGTTCCCTTAAGAATATGTCAACATGATTCTATGATATTTCACATACTGAAGGCAATAATCTCACTTTAGTTTAGGTTTTAATTCTGTATATTTAAAACTTCAATCTCTAGTTGATTCAAATGTTTTGCTTCCCCAAGCATACCTTAGACACACAACACTTTTAACTATAGGAGCATGTGGTAGGGGGATGTTGGGGGAGCAGATAAGGGGAGCTGCTTTCACATACCTCCCCTGTCCCTCTTTCCAGCACATACTACCCTAGTGTAAGGGTAGTAAAGAGGAAAAGTGAGCCCATGTGCCTCCATATATGATTGTCCACAGGGAAACTGCTATTGAATCTTTGGTTAGTTTGACCCAGCTTTGTCCCTTGTGTATGAGGCCTGTTGGAATTCGTTTTGGCCCATATCTGGGTCTACATGGAAAGGAACAAAATTCCAACTCTGGGATCTCAGGCAAACAAAAGCTCATTTTTTTAATGAACCAATTAATTAAAAAACCTAAGAGGGAATTTTCTATCACATTTCTCTTGGCCATGTCTCCAAGCATTCTTTCTTCTGCTCCTCCAGCACAAATGAAGGCGAGCAAGCCCAGCAGCAAAGCAAGTATAATAGTCTTCCTCACTCACACCCTTTCTTTTTTGGTCTACTGAAACCAGAATTTGATCACACACAATCTGACTCCAGAGTTCCTATATGCACCTACACTTGTCTATCTGATTCTTGAAGGTAGAAACAATGAGTTTCTAAAAAATAACAAAGTAATTATTATTTTTATAATGTTATTGTGTTTATTTTAAATAGCTTTATTATGGAATAATTGACAGATAATGAACTTTATATGCTTTTGTGTATAATTTGATGTTTTGACATATGTATATACCAGTAATATCATTAACATGATGAAGATAATGAATATATCCATCACCTGGAAAATCTACCCCTGTATCTTTTAATTTCCTCCTTCCATAACTTCCTGACTCCCACCGAGGCCCCAGGTAACCATTGATCTACTTTCTGTCACCTTAGCTTACTTTGAATTTTTTAGAATTTAGTATAAACAGAATTATATATCATGTACTGGTTTTGCTACTTACAAGAAAATTACAGAATTGTTTTGAGATTCATCTAGTCATCATGTGTATTAATAGTTCAATCCTTATAACTGTATCAATATTTACAATGTGTACGAATAGTTCATTTCTTTTATTACCGAATGTTACACCATTATATGGATATAGTAATTTATTTTTCTTGACTTTCATTTTTTTCCTATTGTTGACTATTACAAATAAAGATTTGTATAGAACTCTATTTTCCTTTCTTTTGAATAAATATCCAGGAGTATAAGGGCTGGATTTTATGATGTTATGTATTTAACTTGTGAGAAAGTTTTAAACTTTGCCTGAGTAATTAACTATTATTTATTCTCACAAACAGTGATTGAGACTTTGTTGACAACACTTGGCATCTCAGACATTTAGTTTTAGTCATCTTCATATATGTGTCATGGTGTCCAGTTGTGATTTTTATTTACATTTTCCTAATGGATAGCATTGTTCAGCATCTTTTCGTTTACTTATTTTCCTTCCAAATGTCTTCTCTTGTGTAATGTCTGTATACATATTTTTCCTGATTTTAAAAATTGGGTTGTTTAATGTAAGACAAGACACCATCAAACTCCTAGAGGTGAGCATTGACTAAACATTCTCTGACATCAACCTTATAAATGTTTTCTTAGGTCAGTCTCCCAAGGCAATGGAAATAAAAACAAAAATAAGCCAATGGGACCTAATCAAACTGACAAGCTGTTGCACAGCAAAGGAAACCACAAAAAATAAACAAAAAGACAAACAGAATGGGAGAAAAAAGTTGCAAAAGTATGCAACTGACAAGGGCTTAACCTCTAAAATATACAAACAACTTATACAACTCAACAGCAAAAAAACCAACAACCCAATTGAAAATTGGGCAAAAGGCCTGAATAGACATTTCTCCAAAGAAGATATACAGATGGCCAACAAGCGCATGAAAAAATGCTCAACATCACTGATGATTAGATAAATGCAAATCAAAACTACCACGAGATACCACCTGACACCAGTCAGAATGGCCATCATTAACAAGTCCACAAACAACAAATGCTGGAGGGGGTGTGGAGAAAAGAGTACCCTCCTACACCGTTGGTGGGAATGTAAATTGGTACAACCACCACGGAAAACAGTATTGGGGTACCTCAGAAAACTAAATATAGAACTACCATATGACCCAGCAATCCCACCCTTGGGCATATATCCAGACAAAACTTCCTTTGAAAAATTCACATGCACCCATATATTAATTGCTTCACTATCCACAATAGCCACAACCTGGAAACAACCTGAAGGTCCATCAACAGATGATTGAATTAAGAAGATGTGGTATATATACACAATGGAATCCTACTCAGCCATAAAAAAGAACAAAATAATGTCATTTGCAGCAACACGGATGGAACTAGAGACTCTCATACTAATTGAAGTAAGTCAGAAAGAGAAAGACAAATACCTTGTGATATCATTTATATCTGGAATTTAATATACAGCACAAATGAACATTTTCACAGAAAACAAAATCATGGATTTGGAGAAGAGTCTTGTGGTTGCCAAGGGGGAGAGAAGAAGCAGTGGGATGGAGTGGGATGGACTGGGAATCTGGGGTTAGTAGATGCAAACTATTGCATTTGGAATGGATAAGCAATGAGAACCTGCTGTATAGCACTGGGAGCTATACCTAGTCACTTGTGGTGGAGCATGGTGGAGGATAATGTGAGAAACAGGATGTATATACATGACTGGGTCACTTTTCTGTACAGTAGAAACCTGACAGAACATTGTAAACCAACTATAATGGAAAAAATAAATATTATTAAAACAAGAGAAAAATTGGGTTGAGTTGGTTTAATAATCTTTATTAGATATATTATTATCAAATATTTCCTTCAAGCCTGTTGTTTGTGTTTTCATTCTATTAACATCTTTCCAAAAATTTAAAAATTTTAATGAAGTCCAGTTTGTCATTTTTACTTTTATGCTCTTTGTATTTTACTTATATTTTTGCCTAATCAAGACTACAAAGATTTTTCTGCTATGTTTTCAGGAATGGATGTTGGAGTTTATCAAATGCTTGTCTTTCTGTCTAATTAAGAAAATTAATTTTCTTTCATTTTTTGTCAGTATGGTGAATTGCACTGATTAATTTTTGAATGTTAAACAAATTTTGTATTCAAACAAACTACAATTGGTTAAGACGTAAGTGTGATATGCTTTTTATTTGACTTACTGAAATTTTGTTAATATTTTTTGCACTTATGTTCATGAGGATTGCTGCCTTTCTGTAATGTCTGTATTTGGTTTTGTTATATGGATTATTCAGGTCTCACAGAATGTGTAAGCAAGTATTTACTCCTCTTTCTGGAAATATTCATGTGGAATTGATATTAGTTTTTTCCTGGAACTATCACACAGAACTACATTAATTTATTCTATAATATACATTAAAATTTGCCAGCTAAGCCATTTTGGCCTCAAATTTTCTTTGTAGCTAGGTTTTTAAACTGTAAATGTAATTTCTTTATAGGTACAGACCTACATAAGCTGTCTCTTATGTATTAATGAACTTTGGCAGTTTGTGTCTTTCAAGGTAGTTGTCCATTTCATCTAAGTTGTTGAATTTATTTGTTGTTCATAATGTTTCATTATTATTTTATTTTTAAATTTTTATTATTGTTGATTTACAATGTTCTGTCAATTTCCGCTGTAGAAAAGTGACCCAGTTTACATATATATACATTCTTTTTATCACATTATCCTCCATCATTTTCCACTGCAAGTGATTATATATACAGCAGGATTTCATTGCTTATCCACTCCAAATGCCATAGTTTGCATCTACTACATCTGGGAATTCTTAGGGGTAGACTCTTACATCTCTGATATTGTTAATTTGTTTCTTGAATCTCTCTTGTTTTTGATCATTTTCCTAGAGTTTTACTAATCTTTCTGATCTTGTTAAAGACTCAGCTTTCGGTTTCATTTATGTTCTCTGTTTTCAAATTCTTGATCTCTGCTCTAATTTTACTTCCTTCATTTGCTTACTTTGCTTTTAATTTACACAATTTATACATTTTTTCTAGGTTTTCAAGGTAGAGGCTGAGAGAATTTCTTTCATTTTTCTAAGTATTTAAGGCAACAAATTTTACCCTAAGTGCTATTTTACCTTTATTACACTAACTTTGATATGCTATCTCTTCATCTTCATTTAGTTTGAAATATGTTTTAATTTTCCTCTTGATTTCCTTTTTTCCTTTTTTCCCATGAGCTATTTAGAAGTGTATTATTCAGTCTCTAATATTTGAGGATTTTCCAATTTTTTGCAATTGATTTATATTTCAATTCCACTATATTCAGAGAACATGAGTCATATGACTTGAAGCCTTATTTTTTAATTTTTATTTTATGGACAGTGTATGATTAGCAAATATTACCCTAGTAAGTGTTCCATGTACACATGTTATGTTTATTATGTTGTTATTGCATAAAATGTTCTATAAATGTCAGTTAGTCCTTGTTATATCCAGGGTTTCTAAGAAATATGTTGTTATCTTTATCTTTGTTCCACCTGTATATAACACATCTAGTAAGTGGATACTGAGAAACTAGACATATCACATACTAGTTTTGAGCAATTTGAATATCATGTGCCTTGATATAATTTCTTTACATTTCTTGTGCTTGGAGTTCACTGTGCCTCAGATCTTTTTTTCATATTTTCCTCCAAGTTTGAAAACACTTAGGATATTAAATTTTTATCAGATGAATGATTTGCAAATGTTTTCTTTCGTTCCATAGACTGTCTTTTCATTTGTTGAATGTTTACTTTCCTGTGCAGGAGCTTTTCAGTTTGATATCATCTCATTTACTTGTTTTTCCTTTTGTTCCTTCTGCTTTTGGTGTCATCCTAGAAATCACTGACAAGGCTAATAGCAATAAGATTTTCTTCTATATTTTCTTGTTGGAATTTTATAGTTCCATGTTTTACGATCAGGTCTTCAATCCTCTTTGAGTTAATTTTTGTGGAGTTTTCTCAAAAAATTTTTAAAAAGAACTCCTATAAGATCCAGCAATCTTGATTTTTAGTGTATATATAAAATTGGTATTGCAATCAGAATCTCAAAGATATATTTGCACACCATGTTCATTGAAGTATGATGTCTATTTTAATATTAGAACTGTGTCTATTTTCACTGGCTATAGTCAAGAGTCAAAAGGAAACTATAGTCAAGAGGTTGAAGCAACCTAAATGTCTGTCAGTGGATAAATGGTTAAAGAAATACGATATGGAATTTCATATGGAAATGGAATATTATTTAACCTTTAAAACGGAGGAAATCGTGCCATTTCCACCCAACATAGATGAACCTGGAGGGCATTACACTATTTAACTATGTCGACCATGTAATGGTTAAATACTATATGATACCACTTATATGAGAAATCTAAAATAGTGAAACACATAGAAGCAGAGAGTAGAATGGTGACTGCTAGAGGCTAGGAGAAAGGAGAAACAGGAACTTACATATTAGTCAGAGGGTAACATGTTCCACTTATGCAAGATGAATTAGTCTTGGGAGTTCCCTTCATGTCTCAGTGGTTAATGAATCCGACTAAGAACCATGAGGGTGCGGGTTCGATCCCTGACCTTGCGCAGTGGGTTAAGGATCCGGCGTTTCTGTGAGCTGTGGTGAAGGTTGCAGACGTGGCTGGGATCCCGTGTTGCTGTGGCTGTGGCGAAGGCCGGCGGCTACAGCTCCTGTTAGACCCCTAGCCTGGGAACCTCCATATGCCGCGGGTGCAGCTCTAGATAAGGCAAAAAGACAAAAAACAAAAAAAAGATGAATTAGTCCTGGAGATTTGCTGTATAGCATAGTGCATATAGTTAAAAACATTGCTTTTTACACCAAAAATTTTGCTAATAGACTATAATTCATATAAAATGTCCTTGTCACAAAAATAATAAAGATGGTGGGAGGAAATTTTTGGCAGTGATCAATATATTTATAGCATAGGCTGAAGTGTTCATGAATACATCTCCAAATTCATCAAGTTGTGTATGTTATATGGACATATTTTTGAATTTAGCATTCATACCTCAATAAAATGGTTTTTAAAAGTTTGGAAAATTTTTGTTCATTATTTCTTCAAACATCTTCTCCCTTTCCACAAGGACTCAAGAACAAATATATTAGGACACAAAGTTGTTCCAGTGCTCATGGATGTTCTTTATTTCTTGACAGTTTTATTTTTTCTGTTTCTTTTGTTGTGTATTCAAGCTCCCCAATATTTTCTTCTGTAGTATCTAATCTGCAGTTTATCAGTTATAATGTATGTGTACCCTCAAGAACTAATTTTATCTTCAGTTAATGTATATATTCTTGTATGTGTATGTGTGTGCATATATATATATATATATATATATATATGTATTCTATATTTATTCTTAATAGGTTCATTCTTTCCTCTAGCTTTTTTTTAAATATGGAATACAATTATAATGAATATTTTATTGTTTTCCTGTTAATTCCATAATCTTTGGTGTTTTTTCTTCTTGGTAATGGCTTTTTATTTCTTCATGTCCTTAATAATTTTTAATTGATACCAGACATTTAAATTTTACCCTTTTGGGAGCTGGATATCTTTGAATTCTTTCCTGATTTTTGTTTTGGCATACAGTTATTTTACTTTAACTAGTTTGATCTTTTCTATTGTTACTTTATTATTATTTTGAACTAAATATCGTTTAGTCTACAGAAGTGATTCTCAACCACATATGATTGTGGCCTTCAGAGGACATTTGACAATTTATGGAGAACTTTTTGATAGCCAGAGTTTGGGGAGGGTGTGCTCTATATCTAATGGGTAGGTACCAGGTACGCTGTTAAGCATCTTACAAAATACAGAATAATTCCAACAACAAAGAGTTATCCAGGTCAAAATGTCAATAGTGCCAAGGAGGAGAATCCCTGATGTCTAATGAGTGATGTTTCCAGCCATATGTGTTTCTCAGAAGCCAACATATATATGTAAAAGAAATTAATTGCGGAGTTCCCACGGTGGCTCAGTGGTAACAAACTCAGCTAGTATCCATGAGGATGAGGGTTTGATCCCTGGCCTTGCTCAGTGGGTTAAGGACACAGTATTGCTGTTAACTGTGGTGTAGGTCACAGACATGGCTCAGATCCAACGTCTGTGGCTGTGCCATAGGCCAGCATCTGCAGCTCTGATTCAGCCTCTACCCTGGGCACTTTCATATGCCACAGGTGCAGCCCTAAGAAGACACACACACAAAAATGTTAATTGATTCCCTTATTTCAGTTTAATTAGTACCCTTCACTCAGAATATTAAAACATCTGGATATTTTTTATTCCATTGTAGAAGTTAAAGTAACAACCATACCAAAGAGGATCCTGTTTACCATACTTTATATAAAATACTTAAATTGAGCTAATCAAAAACATACATCTTTCTTCTTGCCACTCTCCCCATTACAGGTCCTCAATACACTTCTGGCTGCTCTCTTACAGGTGAAAACAAGTCTTCACCACATAGAATTTCAAGCTATTTATGAAAAGCTGGTGAAACCATAAAATATATATTGGGAAGCCGAGTGCTCAGAGGAAGTTTTCTGGTTTTGATCAATTGTAGAAACCCCAATAATTGCACTCAATGGCCATAATCAATATGACAGAACTTCCTGACATAAAATTCGAATTAAAGAGTAACAGTGTGGACTTCCCATTGTGGCACAGTGGAAATGAATTCGAATAGAGTCCATGAGGATGTGGGTTCACCCCGGGCCTTGCTTAGTGGGTCGGGGGTCTGGTGTTGCTGTGAGCTGCAATGTCGTTTGCAGATGTGGCTAGGATCCCATGTTGCTGTGGCTGTGGTGCAGGCCAACAGCTGTAGGTCTGATTTGACCCCTAGCCTGAGAACTTCCATACGCCATGGGTGTGGCCCTATAAAGCAAAAAAAAAAAAAAAAAAGAAGAGTAATAGTGCAATTGAAGTCAAAAGCTATAATGAAGATACAATTTGATAAATGCTTTATTCTTTAACAATGTAGCCAAACCTGTACTATCTTTATTTGTCAAATGTTTATTTCAATCATATTTAAAATTTAATAAGTTAATTTTTCTATATCTTATTTATAAATTAACTAAAATAGGTTTTCACATTTAATAGTTATCTTTCATAAATATACGAGGTAAACACTCAATTTTTGGACTATATATTATATATTATCTAAAAGGAGAATGTAGGTGAGAATTCTAACTAACGTTTTAAAATATCACTGATCCTACTTATACCTTAAATTGAGAGCTCACTGGGGACAGTACAATATCTTTCATTTCTTTTTATTTTTTTCATATGGTATTTAAAAAGCACAGTATATAACATATATGTACTCCATATTAACTAAATCATTACCCATTCTGTTGGCAATTTTTGTGCTTCTCCCCTGCCTTCCCTGACTCTACTGAATTTTATATTTGTCACACACAAAAAGATAAAAGATAAGTTTCAGAAAATATGAATATATCTTTGAACAATATATTTAAAGTTTGTTTCAAATTTTATAAAAGAGTTTTGTAGTGCAAGCAGTCTATGAGGACTTGATTTTCTTACTCAAGACTTTTATGAATTGTGTACATATTTTTCCTCTGTTATTATCCCTTTTATATCTCATTTGATAACTTTAAAAAACTTATATATCTATCTTTTTCTTGATGTATGGATATCTGGGTTACTTCCAATAATTTCAGATACATAAGTATTGCTCTGAACATCCTGTGCAATTCTCATTTACCTCTAAATGAAATTACTGTATACTGAGATAGATTCATATCTATCTTCACAAGAAATATTATCTCCAAAATGATGGTACCTACATTCCCAGCAGCAATGTTTAAGGCTTAACATTAGTCAACATTCTGGCCAGTACCTAGCACTGATAGACTTAACTTCTGCATATGTAATAGGCTAAAGTATGACATCATATGGTCTGAGTTTCCATTCTCTCATATGCCACTGAAGGTGAATATTCATATTTCTTCTTGTGTTAATCATTGCTTTTGTCTTTTGCCTATTCTATACTGTCATATCTTTTTTTAATCTTTTTTATCTGTTTTAGCACCTTTACTTGCCCAGTCTTTGCATGCCTTGGTGATATCCAGTGCAATAATACATCGTCTATCAAGTTTTAGTGTATGGACGGTTGGTTGTTTCTGGGCTCTTGAAGTTGCTCTCTGGGTCACTTTGTCTATTCCCAAGTCACTATTACACTGAATTAGTGTCTAAAGCTTTATGTTAAGGCCTAGTATCTAGTAAGAATGTTGTATCTTTTTATTCCTTTTTACATGGAGTCATAGCTATGCTTGAGATTTTATTTTTCCATGTTCATTTTAAAAAGTTGTGGGTAAAGTTCTTTGCAAAAGTATTGTAAATTAAAATTTTGTTTCATAAACTTGGAAAATTGACATTCTTAAGCTATTATTATTCTGTGCATGAACCTAGTAAAAATATCCATTTATGATTTTTAAAATTTAAAGAAGGTGTTATAATCTAATCTGTAAATATTTAAACACAGTTGGTGATAGTTATTCTTAGGTATGTTATATTTAAATTTATGTCTCTATCCATATTTACCCTTGTATAAAAATATAGTTTTGTATAGTAACCTTATATTCAGGCAACTTATCTGCTATGAATATTTCTAATGACTCATTTAGAAGTACTTGGAGCTAGTAATTACATAATATCTAAATTTTATTTTTATTTCTTTCTAGTAGATACAAGTTTTAATTCTTTACCCTATCTTATTGCAGTGGCCCAGCACTAACCTACAGTGTTGAATAAAAGAAGTGACAATGGATTTCCTTGCTTTTTTTCTGGATTAAAATCATGTTTTTCAGTGATTCATAATAAAAGTAATTTTTATGTTTATAAATTATATTTATCAAGAGAAGACATTTCAATTTATTCTTAGTTTTCTGATATTTTTATTTATTTATTTTTGTCTTTTTGCCTTTTCTAGGGCCGCACTCGTGGCATATGGAGGTTCCCAGGCTAGGGGTCTAACAGGAGCTGTAGCTGCCGGTCTTCGCCACAGCCACAGCAACACGGGATCCGAGCCGCGTCTGCAACCTACACCACAGCTCACGGCAACGCCGGATCCTTAACCCACTGAGCAAGGCCAGGGATCGAACCTGGAACCTCATGGTTCCTAGTCGGATTCGTTAACCACTGAACCACGACAGGAAAACTCCTGATATTTTTATTTAAAGTTCTTTTTTTAAGTGTACAAATTATTGAAATTTAGTAAAAATTGTCATTTCAGCTATTGAGAAATACACTGATTCTATATTTCTCATATAATGAAAGCAAATCATGCATTCTTGGCATAAATTCAACTTAATTATGTGACTTTTTTATATTATTTTTCTAAAAATTGTGTTTGGCCTTTCCTTTATATTCATAAGTAGGATTCATTTATAATTTTCCTTTTATGAAACACTTTATGGCTTGATGTCAATGTATTGAATGCATTGGTTAGTTTTCTTTTCCTTCTGTTTTCTGGAAAAGTATGTATAGGTTTGAATGATCCCTTCATGAAACTTAGGTAGAAATCAACTATTAAAAACATTTGTGCTTAATATTTTCTTTGTGGAGTTCTAATTTTGGTATGATTTTTCTTTATTTGCTTAGGACTTTTGTTTTTCTATTTCTTCTTGAAGTATTTTTTTGGGAAAATATGCATGTCCGTTTAATCTGAAATTTCAAATATGTTGGCATAAATGTGGTCTTATTTTGTATTTATTCAAAATTTGCAATTTATTATCTCCAATAACTCATACGTAATTTTTCTATTTCAGTAGATTTGCTCTTATCACTATGACCTACTTTCTTCTGATATATTTGGTAGTTGGTTATTTTTCAATTTTTCTAATGTAACTACTAAAGACTATGTATTTCCCTCTAAGTATTTCTTTAACTTCCTCCTGCTAAATTTGGTGTGTGATTTAATTATTTAATGTGGTTTAATGTTGTAATTTTAGGTTCTCATGCTCTGGGCCCAATACTGGGAGAAATGCTTAGTCTTACCTTAGATTTTAAATAATATTTGAACTTAGGTTTCAGTTTAATTAAATATTCACTCTGTTCTTCCCATTCTGATTTTAGAATTTTCTTAAGTTGGATACTTCTTTTGTTTTCTTTTGTTTAGAAGTGCCTTTAAATCTACTGTGTATTTTATTGACCACATGGTAATGAATGAGCCTTTAAAAAAATATTATTTCCCCTCTGCTATAAAGTTTTTACTTGCTATGACTTTTTCCAATTTTTATTTTTAACGCAAGAGGGATAAGATGGGGGCCATAGGGCAGAGTGAGATTAATCTACTGGCAATGGGGATAGTATCACAGATTTTAAATTTGAGTTGACTCTGAAGCTTCAGTATAGGATTTTACCCAGAAGATTCTGGAAAAATACATACTGTATATAGAAAGAACTATATAAGTATTCAGTATTTAGAGAGTTGGAGATACTAAAAAAGAGTGGATAGAAATGAGAAGGAAAGTTAGAAGAATAGAGTCATGGAACATAAGGAAATAAAATTTCAGAACAAGATGTGACCAAAATATTAGATATTACTGAAAGCTGAAAGAGGTTGCATGAAGAAAGGCCATTATAAACAATAGTTGGAAATTAGGAGGTCAGGCGGGGTAATAAGATGAATAATTTCAGTGGCATGATAGCAGTAGAAAACACCTGTGTAGTAAGACTCAGAAATGGGAGAGAGTTTAAAAATCCAAACAGAATTTAATTTTATCTTTCAAAAAACATTGTAAAAAAATGAATGGAGTTAGAAAAGGAGAGTAGATCAAGGGAAAGGTATTTAAAGACTATGAGGACTTGAACATTTTCATAAGCGGGGTTTAAGAAACTGTAATGAAAAAGCTTAAAGATGCAGAAGAAGGAAAGGACAATTGAAAAAAAAATCTTTATGACAGAGTTGGGAAACAGAGTCAGGAGGTGGGGGATAGGGTCAAGAAGAAATCAAGTCACTTTAGGAAGCACCTGTTTGGAAATGCTGAAGTCGGGTGGGAAGTTGGGGGAGTATCAAAGTATTTATTTCTTCAGGTAAGCATAGAGTAAAAGCATCTAGTGCGAGTGGAGAGGGTAGGAGTGGGCTGGAGTTGGTGGCATGGGAAGGTGATCAATGACTAGGAGGAAACAGGAAGGAACCTGCTGATAAATACAAAGATAAAAGACTACTGAGATTAGCTGCTCATAGCTGTTAACAGAAAAGAGCTGAGTAAATCCGTTTTCGGATCCACTTATGTTTGCAAATAAATTTAAGACAATCTTAATTTTTCTACTTGGTTACATAAAATGAAAACATAACTTTGAAAGACAAAACAATTTGGTTTTCCACTAGACAACAGATTTTATAGGTTAATTATGCTAGAGAAAACTAATTCTCCCACAATAATAGATTTCATCTATCTGCCTCTAAAATTTATTATTCAAGGCAATTTAAATGAAATATGTAAATATATTTAAACATAGATTAATACCTGGAGAAAATTTATACTTGAGAAGAAGCTAATTGAAGCTTTTTATTTTCAAAACATTATGTATTAGAGATCTAGTTTATTGTATTTTAACTAAAAATAATATCAGATAAGCGAAAGAGAGGAGATCCAGTCAAAAACTGTTTATCGGAGTTCCCTTCGTGGCTCAGTGGTTAACGAATCCGACTAAGAACCATGAGGTTGTGGGTTTGATCCCTGGCCTTGCTCAGTGGGTTAGGGATCCGGCGTTGCCATGAGCTGTGGTGTAGGTTGCAGACGCGGCTCGGATCCCGCGTTGCTGTGGCTGTGGCGAAGGCCGGCAGCTACAGCTCCTGTTAGACCCCTAGCCTGGGAACCTCCATATGCCGCGGGTGCGGCTCTACATAAAGGCAAAAAGACAAAAAAAAAAAAAAAAAACTGTTTATCAAAAACCTAAGAAATGTTCATCTCAATGGGGTATTTTTTTTGTCTTTTTTGCCTTTTCTAGGGCCACACTCACGGCATATGGAGGTTCCCAGGCTAGGGGTCTAATCAGAGCTGTAGCCGACGGCCTACACCACAGCCACAGCAATGCGGGATCCAAGCCGCATCTGCGACCTACACCACAGCTCACGGCAACGCCGGATCCTTAACCCACTGAGCAAGGCCAGGGATCGACCCGCAACATCATGGTTCTTAGTCGGATTCGTTAACCACTGCACCATGACTGGAACTCCCTCAATGGGATCTTATAGTAGAGTTGGAAAATAGATATATTTTAATGATGTTAATGATAATAATAGTACCTATTTTGAGCTTTCCTATTTTTTAACTCCTTAAATTGGTACTATTGTTATTCCTAAAATACAAATGAAGGCATTGAAGTTTAAGGTTCAGTGAGTGATTTGCCTGAGGTCCCAGCTGAACCTAAACGAAAAAACTAGGCCTTTGGGACATTGGAATTTCAGCACTTGATCAGTTTCAAGTCTTTCTCTGTGTATAGATAGATTAGGCAGTTAGCCTGGCATGAGGTGTGGGGAAGGGTCCCCTAAAGTTGTTAACTCATGAGTAGTACCTAGATAGAGTGACATTAGATGGATAATGGTGGCAGAGAGGAGGGAGCTGGTGCCTAAAGGCATAAAGACAAGAAAACATGTCCTGTTTTCTTAAAGGAGAAAGACAGGAAGTGAAGGAAATTAGTCTGATAGAGACAAGGTCATGGCTTCAAATGTCATCAAAAGGAATCTATGTGTCTTCTACATGATGGAGAATCTTTGAGGTCTTTTAAGCAGAGATGTACAATGGTCAGGTTTGTAGTTCATATTTTTCTGGAAGCAAAAGTTCTAACCATAAAATCAAGGACATTTCTTTCTTAAAGTTTTGATTCAAAATATTGTCCTGGAAGTAAATTTGGACAATTAATTTTTTATTTTTAATTCAAATGTTATGATTATCTCCAGCTTTGGTAGATCACCACAGTGCAATTACTCATTGGTTGGTAATATAATCATCTCTTGTTTTTGAGGTGAAGGGAATTATTTTTTAGGGAAAAAATGAAAACAAATTTAGCAAAGGGCCTTCATAAAAACTCTTCTTCTGAAATAAATTAACAAACTTTAAAACAAATGCAACACCACATAACTACTCAACTTTTCACATTATCTTAAAAGATAATGGTTACAGGCAAACATGGAGAAAAGAGAATTTGAACTTTGCTCTCAGTTGATGAGTCCTCTGTGCCTTCTTTCTACCCGGTGGGTCACAGAAGACCTAGTAGAGAAACAAAACTAGATTTTGTAGTCCATTTTGACAATAATCCTTCTGCATATCTCTCCTTCCTTCACAACTCCTGCCAATTTTGTCCTCTCTTGGTTTTTCCCCTTCTCTTTTCCCATTCCTTTACCTCTACCTTCCCTGCTTTCTAGAAATTATAGTGTCCTTTTAACCAGTTAAATTTTAAAGCTTTAAAGCAAAGCTGCTGACAGAAATATATATAATAGTTAAAAATAAATAATTTTAGCCTTGTAAGTGATGCTAAGCTTTTTGAGAAAAAATGAATTTTGAAAAATTTTACTTATGTACCATACATCCTCCAAAATTTGGCAATTCATTCTTTTCTTTGCAGAAAATAACAGCTTTATGCAAAAAAAAAAACCCAAAGACTATTTTTTAGTAGTTCTCTAAGCACAACAGATTTCTATTAAATGTCAACACAACTGAATTATGTGAGCACATCATTGGTTAATTTATTCAAACAACTTAATACAAGATGGATAAGAATTATGCTTTCTGAGGGTTTACATCCTAATACAGATTGAGAAGTGGGATAAAAAAGTTAACCAGTTTGAAAATACCAAATAAGAAGTGATGATTTATATTACCAAGTAAACATCACACTTTTACAGAGGCCTATAGTGAATACATTAATATCACCAAACTCACTCCAGTTATTCTTTCACCCCAACACATTCTTCTTTCCAGCACAATTTCAGGAGCTTCCCAAGCACAATCCCACTTATTGTTTATGGGCTTCTTGAACCATTATAGCCACACAAAATAGTCAGGTGTGGACCATCCAAAGTATGCATCTTGTTTGATAGACAATGTTGAGGTCTGATAGAGATGAAATAAGACTTCTCTAGCTTCTCCAGCTCTGAAACTGGCAGAAATTATTCTGATGGTTAGTAAGTATGTGACTTAATAGTACTAATCTGAATTCCTCCCAAATTTTGCCTGTCAACAATCTTCCCAATCCTTCCTAATGTAAATTTATCTTTTAGGCCAGACAACAGGGATTTATGTTGATTCCTCTAATTCTCTTATATTCAAACAAATCCCCAAATAAAATATATTCAGACTTGATCATTTCTTACCATCCCCTATGCTACCATCATGGTCCAAGACATTCTTAACTCTTTCTTTGCTTTTATAATGTTCCTTTGCTTCCATCTTTAACCAATACAGCAACCTGAGAGATTCTATTAAACATTTCATGTCAACCAAATTATTTCCTTATCTTGAAAATTTCCTCATAATCTCTCATGCATCTTATTTAGTTACCTCTCTGCCCTCTTCTATTCTTGTGCTTCCAACACAAATGCCCCCTAATAGGTTAAGCATTTCTCATCTGGGTCTTTTGCACTATCCCTGCTCAGGTTGGAATGTTTTTGCTGATATTCACACGACTTTGTCCCTCAATCGTTCTTGTCCTTAATCACATGTCGTATTTTTAGCGTGGCCTTCCTTAATCGATCTAAAATATTAGTGCTTATCCTTTTCCCTGTTTTTTTTTTCCTTGCTGATCATCATTATTTTGTGTGTATATCTTGTTTATTGTCTTTTTCTCTATAACATATGATCAGTAATAGACATGTCTTTTCCATTTTGTTTTTATTTATCAGCTTGTCAAGAACAATGACCAGCACATAGTAGATATTCAATAGTTAACAAATGCTAGCTTGGAATAGGCCCTGGTTGCTGTGGGTATACAAAAAATTTGTGCAGTGTAGCAAAGGGGGGAAAAAATCAGTCCATTTTCCTTATTAAACAGGATAAGGATGATCACATATGGTTTAATTCAAACACTTAGGGGCTTATTAAATCTCATGATGAGAAAACAAGTTTTGAAAATGAAGCCTTTGTTGCCTTAAAAATATGGTTCAGCATTTTAGCATTAATTGCACAAATTAAAATTTAATGCCCATAAAGTGTTCTTATTTCTATTCTTAATAATATTTTACTTATTTGTATAGGTATTTTAGTTCTTATTTTTTTCCTCTCTTGGGTGTAATTTTCCCTTAGAACCTTGAATCATATTTGGTTCTGGCCGGCAGCACCAGCTCTCTTTCCTGGCCTCCTGTGGCCATCCACCAGCAGTGGCCCTGAATAAATAGCTCACCTTCACAGCCTGAATGCTGGTACTACATCAGATCATGGTTCATGTATAGGGAAACTCTTCAATTTGTGTCCATTTACATGTCTTAGATCAGGAAATCAAAGAATTCTTTCAAAGCACACTCTAATATGTAGGTAGACTGCATTTGTGGAAAATTGAAAATTTGTACCTGTTATGCAGCTAAAGCTTCAAAAAAGGAATCAGTTTTTTTTGTCTTTTTACTCATACAGATACAGTTCCACTGTTTGCTGATCTCATAAATTTTGATAGATGTGAGAATTTTACACCTCCTGCTGTCTTCCCTCACCGACAGCCTTCCTGCTGTGCTACATGAACTTCCTGTCCTGTGCCAGAGAACCAGTTACCTCTCTCTCACTGTGGCAATGACCTTCAGTCTTCTTAGCCACTAAAAATAAAACTAATGAGTTAATGAAATGATAGCCTTGACATATGTGAAGAAATACATATTCATTGTCAGTGTTCTTATAAATGAATTTTCCACTTAAGCCATCGTTCTTATCGGTAGACTCTAATCTAGCTTTTATTTATATACTTAAATACAAGGAAATTTACTCATAAAAATGACATATTCTAAAGAACAATGGTGATAACAAGATAGAGGAAAACAAGTGGCAGAGAATAAGTAGTTCCCCAAAGAAATAAAAATACCATCATTTGGATCTTTCAATATTTCTCACATGGCTTTTTGGTTCATATTAAAATTTTTCTCTGTGCTTCGTTGTTATCCATTAAGAGAAAATAAAGCAGTTTTAAAAAGAGCCTTATATTTAACAATTCTAAGGACTATGGGGCTATTACTCTTCTGTGTCTGATCACATTTGCTACCAGATCTTACAAGTGAGCTATTTATAGGGTGAACATATAATTTATCATCCTGTCTGACACCTCTTGAAAGTGAAAGGTTACTATTAATCAGTAAGCTAGGGCAACAGGCAGATTTGGGACTGTCCTGGGAAAATCAAGGCATATGATTGTTCTAACCATTTCACGAGCCCTTTCACCAATGAGAAGCAATACAGGCTTTGTCTACCATGAGCTTAACAGAATGCTTTTGAAAGAATACATATTATAATTAGGTTTTGGGGTCTTAAAGAGATACGCTTTAGAAACATTTCCTATTAAACCTTTGCTGAAAATAGATATCAACATTTTCAGTGCTTCTAGTAAGAAGTTCTGTCACATGTGATAAACTTCTAGAAATTTGCACTAATAAAATGTTTTTCTTCTAAATCTGATGTTTGCTTTCATTATGTAATAAAAATTATATCTTATTTTCTTTGTCATTTGTGCCAGAAAAAAGTTAAATTTTATGTTCAATAATTCAATCTACGTTTTCTTCATTCTTTTCTTTCTAGTTTATTCAAGTAAAATGCTATCTTTCAGAATGAGTTTCTTCTGTTCCATTTTGAAAATCAGCAGTGTATAAATTATGTGTTAAAATTTGGATAGTTTCTATGCAGAATATATGCTGGTGTAAAGTTAGAAATCTTACAGGACAAACAAAACAAGATGCCAAGCTCTGGTTTATAAGTTTACAACCTGTATCTGAATCTATTTTACATAAAAGATTGTATATATGTGAAGATAGACGTTAAATAAACAGATGGATAAACACACACACAGACACGTATACACACACACACACAATTTCCTTTTAGTTTTCGAGGCTTTTCTGAAAACATCTTAGATGCATATCAAGTAATAGCAATATTGTAAAGTCAGCCTACCTTGGGACAGCCCTAGCAGAAACATCAAATGATCAAAGGGCACGTATGGGTTAAATGAGTTTTCTTCCCTTCTACTCATATACTCCCAGTCTCTCTTTCCTCCATGTCATTCTTAACACATAATTTCTTCTTAGCCCCTTGATTACCATGTAAATTACTGCCCTGGATTTCTAATTCTAGGGGTCTTTTCACCCATTTTAAAGACTTAACATGTCCCAAATTATTTTAGTTGTTTTTCTCAACTTCTTTCCCCAGTTTCAGTCTCACTCCCACTCTCCAGGGATGGCCAAAAATACTGTCTAGTTCAGCTTCTTAAGTCTCTTTGTTTCTCTTTAAATGTTAGTAAAATCGTGACTGAATTACACATTTACAATAGGTAAGAAGAAGGCCAGGCCTAACATGTGTTGTAATATTTCTATATTATCTTTGTAACATACGTTTTAATAGTTGTTTATAATTTTCTAGAGAAAGGGACTGAAATTTTTATTATTTTTTGCTAGAATAAACCAATGTGTTTTATACATTACACTTATTGGGTTTTATGTACTTTAATGAGATATAAATGATATGTAATAAACTGCTCATATTTGTGTTCAATTTTATGTTTTAACATATGTATATGCCTGTGAAATTATCACAATGAGCATATAAACATATCTATCATCGCCAAAATTTCCTCATATTTCCTATGAGTTCCTCTATCATTCATTCTTTCAGTTCCAGGCAGTCATGGATCTGCTTTTAGTCACTATGGGTTAGTTTGCCTTTACAAAATTTTATTCACATGGAACACTTATAATATGCATTTTGATTATCTAGCTTTTTCTTACGGTATAAATATTTGAATATCATTCATGTTTCCGTGTATATCAATAGTTTGTTTCTTTTTAATTGTTGAATAAAATCCTATTTTATGAGTGTTATGGACTTAAATTTTATCACCCCAAAAATTCATATGTTGAAACCCTACTCCCTGCTGCACTTATGTGATGATATGTGGAAGTCAGATCTGGCAATTTTAGGATGTGATTAGGATTAGATGAGATTATGTGGGGTGAGCCATTATGAATGGGAATAATTGTCCTTAGTAGGGTCAGGAGAGAGCTTGCTTCTCTGTCTGACTTCTTTAACATAAGGACACAGAGAGAAGACGGCAGTCTATGGCCCAGAAGAGGAACTTTGCCAGAACCTGATCATGCTGGTACCCCCATTTTGAACTTCTACCCTCCAGAACTATGAGAAATAAATTTCTGTTGTCTATAAGCTACCTAGTCTATGGTACTTTGTTTCATTTTAGCAGCCTGAACTAAGGTAATGAGGGTACTAACCGTTGTTGATAACAGTCTTCTCTTGATGCATGTTGGGTAATTTGGGTTAATACAGTACAATTATAAACATTTACGTTCAAGTATTCATGTGAATATGTGATCTGCTGTTCTGCTTTCATTCCTCTTAGATAAATATCTAGGAGTAGAAAAGTGTGCTTAAACTTTTAAAAAATGTCAAGTTATTTTCTAAATTTTATATACCATTTTATATCCCCACAAGCATTGAATGATCCAGTGCTCTATACACTTGCCAAGATGTAGTATAGTCAGTTTTTTTCTGTCATTTGAACAAGTGTGTAGTGGTTAACAAGTGTGTATCTCATTGTGGTTTTAGTTTCCATTTCCCTAATGACTAATCATGTTGAATATTTTGGTATGTGTTCATTTACTAGTGATATATTTTCTTTGGTGAAGTGTTGGCTCAAATCAATTGACTTGTTTGTTTTTACTGGATTGGTTTTTTTATTATTGCATGTTGGGTTTTATGTATATATATTACTTACATGTAAATTTGGGAATAATTGGCAATCTCAACAATATTAAGTTCTCTAATCCTTGAATGTGGTATATCTCTCCATTTATCTAGCCTTGTTTAATTTCTCTCAGCATTAATCTGTACTTTTCAGTGTACAGGTCTTATATATTTGTACATCAAGTTTATCACTAAATATTTCATGCATTTTACGATAATGGAAAAATTTTTGCTGGTTGCAAATTCTAATTCTTCTTTATAGGTATATAAAAATAGCATGTTTTTCCTCTCCTATCTTGACTTGCAAATGTTCTAAACTCACCTCTTAGTAGATTTGGTAGATTCTGAAGGACTTTCTACATAGATAATTACATCTGGAACAAATAAAAATAATTTTATTCCTTACTTTTCAATCGTAATGTCTTTCATTTCGTTTTATTTCCCATTGCACTTGTTAGAATCTTCAGTATAATGTTAACAGGAATGACAAATTCAGACATCCTCATCACTTATAGGACATTTTCTTCTATTCCCAATTTACTGAGAGTTTTTATCAGAAATGGAGTTGGATTTGGTGGAAATGAATTTGGATTCTTCACTTAATCATATGTGAATTATACATATTTTTCTTTTCTTTCTTTCTTTCTTTTTTTTTGTCCTTTTGCCTTATTTGGGCCACACCCGCGGCATATGGAGGTTCCCAGGCTAGGGGTCTAACAGGAGCTGTAGATGCCGGCCTTCGCCACAGCCACAGCAACGCGGGATCCGAGCTGCGTCTGCAACCTACACCACAGCTCAGGGCAACGCCGGATCCTTAACCCACTGAGCAAGGCCAGGGATCGAACCCGCAACCTCATGGTTCCTAGTTGGATTCGTTAACCACTGAGCCACGACAGGAACTCCTAATTACATATATTTTTCGTTTTTAGTCTGTTATTGTGAATTATATCAATGACTTTTGAATGTTAATCTGAACTGGCATTTTTGGGTATATTCCAGTTGGTCATGACATATTTATTTTTAACATAATTTTAGATTTAATTTTTGAAAATATACCAAGAAAAAATAAATTGGGAAAAATAAAATGACTTTTTCAACCATATCCCTCTTTCTGACCATATGAGATATTTTTATTGTATTACAATTTATAAGAGATGCATGGCAAGGAAGAGATAATTTTATTTATTTGTTTTCAGAGTCAAGTTTGTGTTTATTTGTTTGTATGTTTTAAGCATATCCTTCTTCAGTTCTGAGCCAGGACTTGATTGTTGAATTTGCTAACTAGTTAAAATGTAGTTTATGATCTGCTGCTAAATGTTTAGGAGTGGAGAAACTGTTTCTTTTTAGTATACCCTATCTCGAACACTATAGTCTGGAAATATTATCTCAGTATCTCAAACAGATAATCTGGAATGGTGAATATTCAAAATAGAATTTAAAAATCAGACATCTCTGGTATGGAACGCTATATAATGCCAAATTTCTGGTAGTAAGATGGAAATAATTTAAATATATAAATAATGCCAATATTTAAATGTTTATTAATATCATATGATTGTAAGTCTCAAATTAGGCTAGACATACCTTGTAATTAAAAAAATCTGTGATTCCCTGAGAAAAAAGGCAGCTATATCCTTGTGTTAATATAACAGGAATTCCATTGTCTCTCCACACTCTAAAATGATAATTAGATTATGATTTAAAAAGAACTGCTCTATTACATCATAATTGTCAGGATTTTCTTAACCCATATGCACAGAATTTTGTTCATAGTATACCTGTATTCACTGGCCTTTTGCAGTGTAAATTTATATAATTGGAACCAGTAC
This sequence comes from Catagonus wagneri, assembly GCA_004024745.2. Lineage (NCBI taxonomy): Eukaryota > Metazoa > Chordata > Mammalia > Artiodactyla > Tayassuidae > Catagonus > Catagonus wagneri. The sequence continues at coordinate 14,474,173 of PVHT021183646.1, forward strand.
TGTACGGAAACGGTTACTCAGTAGATAGTCCAACTTTAATGTCTAAGATTATTTCATTTCCTTGATTTCATTTTCCTTAATTTAATTTTGTTGTTCTTTCATGTTCAAACATGGAATGTTGCATGAAACCCTAACTAGAGTCTAAACTGAGGCCAAGTGAAATTCATCATGTAAAGCAATATGAGACACCAGAGGAGGCAAATGCCTCATAAGGGAAGTCCCATCAGAAACCGAAGACACAACGATAATTTGCACTGGAAAAAGAGAATAGAGCATGCACTGAGACTATAAGGAACTTTTCTTTTTTTTAAGTCACAGAAAGAAAATAACAAAAAATTTAAAGTGTGAATAACTTTTATTTTTGAAACTTTTTCTCTTTTGGCCAACTTTCTGCACAGATGCTAGATACATTTTATTTTACAGTCCCATGTTAATACTAAATAGAGAATTTGAGACTTGTAGTGCCAAAACTAAAAATCTCTGAGAGAAGTCTTGAATGGCTATTTCCTCACCTATCATATTAATTGGAAGTCATCATATTGGTCATATAGTTATATAATTAACCCATTTTTGAAATAAGATTTAGGCAGTTTAGATTCTCTTTAGTGTTTTCTGAGACATAATTTAATCAACATTCACCCAAAATAAGAATGCATTAGGTATAAATGTGTAATTAGTAGTGTTTAGATTATAAACTACTGGAGCATTTAAAAATACCACAGATTTAAAAATGTCCCAAATACATGTGAGAATTTTTACAATATTTGTAAGCACTATTTGTATTTCTTATGCACTTTATCCTTTATTGTAAAAAAATCTAGTTTCTCTCTAATAGAAAGGAGGTATTTAGAAATTTAAAAAAGTTAAATTAGTTAGTTTTTAAACTAACTAGACTACTTGCAATTGTGTAATATGCAAGTAGTCTAGTTAGTTCATTGTCTTGAATGAGAGAGAAGAATGTTCATGTGCCTCATGGAGATCAATTCCTAGGGAAGCTGAACCCTCTGAATTTTTTTTTTACTGGTATATTTATACATTTGAGTATTTCAGAAATGGGAAACACATTAAGTCAGAACCTAATATGATAAAATCATTAACAATCATATAGAAAGCATCACCTGTTAAATTTCTCTTTCTTTTTCTGCCTTGTCTTTTCCCCTCTTCTCTCCATCCCCAAATTATTTAAGACACAAAAAGGGAGATACAACAGCAGACAAAATAATTGGCTCTGTTTTCAAGTTGTATATATGCAAATTACTAAGAGCATGCATAACTTAGTAATGCTCTTACTAAGCATTAAATATATTTAATCTACTTATTTAAACCAGTTTTCCCCTTTGAAAATGCATTGATGAGTAATATCTAGTTGTATTATTTGTTATGTGCTATAGGTTGAATGCTTGCGTCCCCCTAAAATTCATATGTAGCAACCTAATCTCCAATGGATGGTATTTGGAGGTGGGGTCTTTGGGAGGGCTCTGCCCTCATGAATAGGATTAACACTTGTATAAAAGAGATCCAGAGAACTCCCTTGTTCTCCTTCACCATATGTGGATACAGTGAATACTATCAAGAAAAAGGGTTCTCACCAGACACTGAATCAGCTGCTGCTTTGATCGAGGACTTCTCAGCCCCCAGAATGGTGAGAAGTAAGTTTGTGTTTATAAGCTACCCAGTCTATGGAATTTTGTTACAGCAGCTTGAACAGAACAAAGACATGGGGATGAAATATTTTATATAGAGCATTTAGCATAGTTACTGATATATAATAGAAACTCTAAAGATTCAAGTTGTCATACAGATGCTTTGTTTAATAGATAAAGACGTTAACCGGGGGAGTCTCCATTATGGCTCAGTGGAAACAAATCTGACTAGTATCCATGAGGACGCAGGTTTGATCCCTGGCCTTGCACAGTAGGTTAAGGATCCAGCGTTGCCATGACCCGTGGTGTAAGTCACAGACACAGCTCAGTTCTGGCATTGCTGTGGCTGGGGCATAGGCCATTAGCTACAGCTCTGATTCGACCCCTAGCCTGGGAACTTCTATATGCCATGAATGTGGCCTAAAATTGGGGGGGGGGGGCAGTGGAAGGAGGAAGCAAAATACAAGTCCTAAGAGATAAAGTTTCTGTATCTCAGAGTAAAAAGTAACTCTGAGATTCCTGACAACTCAGACCAAAAGGAACCATTATGCATTATAGTCACCATTATTATACAAAAGGTGAAAACGTGCCAGTTGATCAGGTAAAAATATAAATACTTTTGATATCACATTCTAAAAAAATTCTCACTCAAGATTTTATATTATGGATACTGAATGGCATAATGTGTAGCTTTGTTACCGAGTCTAAGCTCCTCCTGTTCACCACATAACAGGCCAATACTTTGAGAGATGAGCTAGTGGTCAAAGAACAGCAACTCTTTTCAAAAAACTAGAAGACCAAGAAAATGGTGGACTGGTGTCCCAAAGAACCATCTTTCCCAAGTTTGGCGCCTGTTTCTTTTGTGGAACAAAGAGTGGGAGTTGAGGACATAAAGTTAAAAAAGGTGATAAATTGTTGCCAATATTTCCTCTTTCCTGAAGCCATTCACAGGTGGGCCTGGCCAGAATATTTCTGGGAGTTACACAGAAGTATTTTAATTTAGGCCTGGGAGGCAGGGTTAGCAGAGAGGGGTTATTATCTACAGTTTAAGCTATAAGCAACATCCTTTTAGTGATTAACTTAGAGCAAAAGCAATTGAGTACAAAAGTTAAAGTAAAATATCAGATCCAATACAGAGTCAGATTTGTTCTTCCCTATTACAGTTTTGCTATGAAGGTAAAAGTAAATTTCATATGATTGTTTTGGGGGGATAATTTCATTAAAGTTGAAGACAAGACTGAAGAGAAAAGAGGATGTTGTGAAGAACTAGGCCATTGTGTTTCAAGTAAAAAGACTAACGATGTAGATTTTGTTATATCTAGAGAAGGGTTTCTAAAGTGATATTCTCAAATCTGACTGATCTTCAGAATCAACAGGGGATCATTAAAAAGAAGAGATTTACTGGTCCATCAAAGGAAGTTTCTAATTTTATATATGGTGAGTCCCAGGAATCTGTTTTTTTTTAAAAAGATTGCCAGATGGGCCCGAAATCAACGCATTTGAACTACAGCTTAGTTATTCCTAAATATTATGCCTTTTAGCTAAGGTTTTGCTAGGCACTAAAAAGCAGACATGAGATCTTATTTTCTGGTTGTTTACATCTTATGCCGTTGATTTAGTAGACACCGTTATATGGCGGGACCCTCATGACCGTGGGCAGTGCTGATATTATGAGATGGTGGCTGTACAACATGGATCAAGTTTTCTGGTGGATTTCACCTGTATGCGGTATCGTCCCTTCCTTGATAATTTAAACAAAAAACATACTTTTTTTTTTCACAAAGGAGATCTGAACCTGCTTCAATATCTGTATAAGTGATTGGTTGAGTCCTCAAAATTACACCCCCTTGGAATATATTAAATTCTGTGATGTCTGAGCAAAGCAATCAGAGAGGGTGCTGTGTATAACTTGGCATCACCATGAAAATATAAACCTCTGATTCTACCCTGCACAGCCTCCTGAGGAGCCTGTCAGGATTATCTACATTCCAAACATAGTTAGCCTAAAGAGTTAACGCAAAGAGTTAGGAATGATTTTTTTACCATCTGTGAGGGTTTTAGTCCAAATTAATACTGCTCATGAGAGACCAGGTGTTGGGGCAAGGAATAATAAGTTTATTTGGAAAGCCAGCAGATGGAGAAGATGGTGGGCTAGTGTCCCAAAGAACCATCTTACTTGCATTAGAATTCAGCTTTCTTTGGGGAGTTCCCTTCGTGGCTCAGTGGTTAACGAATCTGATTAAAAACTGTGAGGTTGTGGGTTCGATCCCTGGCCTTGCCCAGTGGGTTAAGGATCCGGCGTTGCCATGAGCTGTGGTGTAGGTTGCAGACGCGGCTCGGATCCCGCGTTGCTGTGGCTGTGGTGAAGGCCGGCAGCTACAGCTCCTGTTAGACCCCTAGCCTGGGAACCTCCATATGCCGTGGGTGAGGCTCTAGATAAAAGGCAAAAAGACAAAAAAAAAAAAAAGAATTCAGCCTTCTTTTATAGTAAAAAGCAGAAGGGATATAGCTGGTTGTTGTAAACTCCTTGGTGCTGGCCAGACCTTAGAGAGCATGTGATAATCCTTTGTTCTTACAGCAGTCCACATAGATCAGGTCAGGGTATCCCTGTAAGCCTCCAAAAAAAAAAAAAATTTGATTCTCTGCTCTGCAACTTCTTATCTCTATATGAAGGAATGTATTATATCTTTAAAGGTCAATTCTGGAAGGGCATGGCCTTGGGAATAGGCTATCTTGTATATTTCAGGCTATAGGCAACATTTTTTTAGACCAAGGTGCAGACCCAGTATGACCAAGCAAAGGAACAGAACACAAAGTTTAGAGCTAAAGGAATAGTTCTGATATGGAGTTAGGTTTGTTCTTCTCTGTTACAAGTGAAGGGTAGTTAGGTAATGACATTTTTGTGGAATACTATAGTATTATAGAAATTTATAGTTCATTTAAGGAATCAATACAAAAGGAATGAAGGAGTTACTGATGAGAGAGCCTTTAAATGGGTCTTAAAGAAAGACCTATTTTCTCTGATACGAAGTGGTAAGAAAGGAAAAATTGTAGAGTAGGTAAATAGAATAAGTTTTTCTTTCAGTTGGAAAACATAGACCCAGTAAATCGCTTGTTTACTTGAACATGCCAAATGCAAGTTCCCAGACTATAGTAACATTGTATTATTTTTAAAAAAGCACACACATATTCTTCTGTAGCTGAGTCATATGTAAATTCTTTCTTGTGTTTCTTATGTCATTTGACTGTCAGATTCCATTATGTTTTGTATTTAAAGTGTCTGAGAACACAAGTTCAAAATTAGAAAGAAATTTCAGAAGGAATATATTCTGTTATATTGAAATTCAGTTTTTCTCTTAGATGTCCTTCTATTTTAAAGCACTTACCAGAAGACAGAGGCTTTAGCTGTCAGTATGCAGTTTATTCTGAGTTGCATCATTTTGTATCTGAAGGGGCATGGTTATTTTGAAAACTTGGTGAAGTGGAAAGAGTACGGACTTTGAAGTCATATTGAACAGGATTGGAAATCTTATTCTGACACTTACCAGCTATATAATATTTCCTAAATTATTACATCTTTCAGTCTCTTATCTGAAAACTTGAGGAAAATAGCACAAGTTCTGTAGTTTCCATGAATATTAAATCAAATAATGTAGGTAAAATGCCTAGAATATTGAACGTGATTAATACATTGTTTTCTTTCCTCAGGTAATGTTTCCTTTTATGGAAAAATTTTAGAAGGGTTTCCACTGGGGCTTCTGACCCAAAAAATATTAAAGTATCATCTAGAGCTTATCTAAAATTTTAATAGTTTTCTGCCCCCTTTTAACATGGATGAGATTCACTAACATTTTCTTAATTTCAGACTTTTAATTAAAGAACATAAAACACATTCTTAAAACTTAATTTCTGAAAACCTACTTTATTTATTTAAATATATTTTATTGAAGTATATCCTGATGTACAATTCTGTTTGTTTCATGTGTACAGTGTACTGATTCAGTATATTTACAGATTATACTCCATTAAAAGCTATTACAAATTAATGGCTATAATTCCCCATGCTATACAATATATCCTTGTTGCTTATCTACTTTATGTATAATAGTTTGTATCTTTTAATCTCATACTCATATATAAGTGATATTATACAGTATTTGTCTTTCCCTGACATATTTCAATATGAATAATATTTTCTAGGTCCATCCATGTTGTTGCAAGTGGCAGAATTTTTTTTATTTTTATAGCTGATTAATATTCCATACATTACTACTGGCTCTCTTATGTCAGGATAAAGCAAATGCAGTTTATTTGTGTATGTAGATTTATATATATATATGTATATATACATATATATGTATATACACACACGCACACATATACTTTATCCATTCATTTATTGATGGATATTTGGGTTGCTTCTATATATCTGCTATTGTAAATAGTGCTGCTATGAACATTGAGGTGCATGTATTTTTGCTTTCTTCATATATATACTCAGGATTGGAATTGCTGGATCGTATGGTAGTTCCATTTTTAGTTTTTTGAGGATCCTCCATAGTGTTTTCCATAACGGCTGCACCAATTTACATTTATGCCAACAGTGCATGACAATTGCTTTTTCTCCACATTCTGATCAAAGTTTGCATACTTTTTAATGAGAGCTATTCTGACAGGTGTGCGGTAAATACCTCATTGTAGTTTTGATTAGCATTTTTCTAATAAATAGTGATGCTAAGTGTCTTTTCATGTGCCTGTTAACCATCTGTGTGTTTTCTTTAGAAAAATATTTATTCAAGGTTTTTTGATTGGGTTTTTAAATTAATATTAACCTGTATGAGCTGTTTATATATTCTGGTTTTGAACCCCTTGGTGGTCATATTATTTGCAAATATTTTCTCCCACTCCTTATGTTGTCTTTTTGTTCCATAGGTGGTTCCCTTTGCTGTGCAAAAGCATTTAAATTTAATTAGAACTCATTCATTTTCACATTTATTTCTTTTGCTTTAGGAGACAGACCCCCAAAAATATTAACTATTTATGTCAAAGAGAGTCCTGCTTATGTTCTCTTCTAGGATTTTTATGGCTTCAGGTCTTACATTATATCTTTCCTCCAGTTTGATTTTACTTTTGTAAAATGTTCTAATCTCATTGTTTTACATTTAGCTGCCCAGTTTTCCCAACAGCACTTGTTGAAGAGACTGACTTTTCTCCATTGTACATTCTTGCCTCCTTTTTCACAGACTGATTTACCAACCATAGATGCCTGGATTTATCTCTAGGCTCTCTATTCTGTTCCAATGATTAATGTGTCTGTTTTGGGCCAGTAGTATGTTCTTGTGATTACTATAGCTTTACAGTATAGTCTGGAACCTTGGAGGATGATACTTCTAGCTTTGTTCTTTTTTCTCAAGATTGCTTTGGCAATTGCTTTAGCAATTTCATGGTTCCATATGAATTTTAGAATTATTTGTTCTAGTTCTGTGAAAAATGTCATGGTTATTTTGATAAGGATTGCTTTAAATCTGGGTATTATGGCCATTTTCAGGCTGTAGGCATCATCCTTTTACAGAATGACTAAGTGCAAGTGGCAAAAGAAAAGGTTAAAATAAAGTTAAAGGAAGAGGACCATATCTAATATGGAGTCGTATATGTTCTCCCTTTTTACTATTACTTATGGTCAATGTCCACTCCACAGCCGTGTGGAGAAAAGAGGCAGTGATCATTCTGGCTACTTCCTGCTGAAGCAGAGTAATGAGGGAGTTATGGAATTGATCAGCCTTGTGCTAGGAATAGTCCTTAAATTTACAATTCTCTTTCTTTACCTACAACAATCTGAACCTGATGAATCCCTTTCACAGTGAAATTTTTAAGTCAAAACTTATTCTTTTTGAAGAATAACCTTAAGCCTCGTAAATGTTCACAAACCCATTGCTCTCTAGACCTTTTAGGAGTTGGGTCATTTTCTGATGACAGTGGTGCTACTTTAACCCAAGTGTGATGTATCCGTCTTATCCCGGCTAACTTTACAGGTGAGTTTTTGTGGTAAGTAATACCACATACGGTCTTGTCCACCTTGCAGTTAGATGGTGTTCAGGTCACTGTTCTCCCCAGATTTTAAGAAGGACTTGGTTTCCAGGTCAGAAAGGATGTAAAGCTACTTCAGTTAGGTAGGCAAACCTGTTGGAAGCAACCAAATGTTGGTATAGTGCCCAGAATTTTAACATAGTTAACAATAGTTAGGTCTTTCAGAGCATTTATAGGTTCCCCTTACTGGGCAGACAAGAGGAATTCCCTACCATATAATATTTCTAAGGGGCTTAATTTAAACCTGCTTCTGGGAGCCACTCTGACCCATAGTAAAGCAACTGGCAAGGCCTTATCCCAAGTTAAATTAGTCTCTTGACATATTTTAGCAATGTTCCTTTTTAATGTACGATTTATTATCTCAGTTTTTTCTGTTAATTATAGTGTCCAGGATGACTGTAACTTCCAATTAATTTGAAGTTCTATAGACATTTGTTGGGTTACATTTGAGACAAAAGCAGGCCTGTTATCACTATGAAGGATGTTAGGCAGTCCAAATCAGGGTTGTTGGCTTTTTTGCTGTTGAGTTGTATAAGTTGTTTGTATATTTTAGAGATTAAGCCCTTGTCAGTTGTACCGTTTGGAACTTTTCTACCATTCTGTAAGTTGTCTTTTTGTTTTTTTATGGTGTCCTTTTCTGTGCAAAGCTTGTCGGTTTGAGTTGGTCCCTATTGGTTTATTTTTGCTTTTATTTCTGTTGCTTTGGGAGACTGACATGAGAAAATATTTGTAAGGTTGATGTCAGAGAATGTTTTGCCTATGTTCTCTTCTAGGAGTTTGATGGTGTCTTGACTTATGTGAAAGCCTTTAAGACATTTTGAGTTTATTTTTGTGCATGGTGTGAGGGTGTGTTTCAGTTTCATTGAAAAATGTTTTGCCTATGTTCTCTTCTAGGAGTTTGATGGTGTCTTGACTTATGTGAAAGCCTTTAAGACATTTTGAGTTTATTTTTGTGCATGGCGTGAGGGTGTGTTTCAGTTTCATTGATTTACATGTGCCTGTCCAATTTTCCCAGCACCCCTTGCTGGGACTGTCTTTTTCCCATTTTATATTCTTACCTCCTTTGTGGAAAATTAATCAACCATAGGTGTCTGGGTTTATTTCTAGGTTCTCTATTCTGTTCCACTGGTCTGTATGTCTCTTTTAGTACCAGTACCACACTGTCTCGATTACTGTGGCCCTGTAATATTGCCTGAAGTGTGGGAGAGTTATGCCTCCTGCTTGGTTTTTGTCCCTCAGTATCACTTTGGCAATTCTGGGTCAATTGTTGTTCCAAATAAATTTTTGGATTGTTTTTTCTAGTTCTGTGAAAAATGTCATGGGTAATTTGCTAGGGATTGCATTGAATCTGCAGATTGCTTTGGATATTACGGCCATTTTTACAAGATTAATTTTTCCAACTGTTGGTGGGAATGTAAATTGATACAACCACAATGGAAAACAGTATGGAGGTACCTTAGAAAACTATATATAGACATATCATATGACCCAGCAATCCCACTCTTGGGCATATATCCAGGCAAAATTTTCCTTGAAAAAAGACACATGCACCCCCATGTTCATGGCAGCACTGTTCATAGTAGCCAAGACATGGAAACAAGCTAAATGTCCATAAACAGATGATTGTATTAAGAAGATGTGGTATATATACACGATGGAATACTACTCAGCCATAAAAAAGAATAAAATAACAATGCCATTTGCAGCAACGTGGATGGAACTAGAGACTCTCATAATAAGTGAAGTAAGTCAGAAAGAGAAAGACAAATACCAATATGAATTCACTTATATCTGAAATCTAACATATGGTATAAATGAACCTTTCCACAGAAAAGAAAATCATGGACTTGGAGAACAGACTTGTGGTTGCCAACAGGGAGGAGGAGGTAGTGGGAGGGACTGGGAATTTGGGATTAATAGTTGGAAAATATTGCCTTTGAAATGGATAAGCAATGGGATCCTGCTGTCTATCTAAGGCTGGGAACTATGTCTTGTCACTTGTGATGGAGCATGATAATGTGAGAAAAAGAATGTATGTGTGACTGGGTCACCCTTCTGTGCATTAGAAAATTGACAAAACACTGTAAATCAGCTATAATGGAAAAAATAAAAATCATTGTAAAAAATAAATAGATGAAAAAAATCACCCCAGCTAACGTTGTATAACTTTATAGTGGGGAAGGAGTAACAAGATTTCTTTAAAAATAAAATTAATGATACATGGCAATCCATACTTTTATTTAGCAATCACATATAGTGATGATAATAGTACATCTTTTAAAAATGCTCAGCAATTGCACTCTGGTTATATATCTGAAAAAAAATTTCAAAAAGATACATACACCCTGACATTCATAGCAGCATTATTTACAATTGCCAAGATATGGAAGCAGCCTAAATGTCCATCAACAGATGAATGGATGAGGAAGATGTGGTATGTGTATATATATAAATTATATATATGTATAATATGTATATATAATTCCATTATGTTGATATACATAAAATATACATATATATTGCATTATATAAATGTATAATGGGATACTACTCAGCCATCAAAACAACAAGTTTTTCCATTTGAAGCAATATAGATGGACTTGGGGCATATTGTGCTAACTAAAGTAAAACAGGAAAAGACAAATACTGTATTATATCACTTCTATATGGAATGTAAAAATACAACAAACTAGTGAATAACACAAAAAAGAAGCAGACTCACTGATATAGAAAACAAACTAGTAGGGAGGTGGGGGAAGAGGGACAATAGGGGAGTAAGGAAGCAAGAGGTACAAACTATTATGTATAAAATAAACAACCACAAGGATATATTGTACAGTGAGGGAAATACAGCCAGTATTTTATAACTATAAATGTAGTGTAAACTTTAAAAATTATAAATCACTACCCTGTACACCTATAACTTACATAATATTGTACAGCAACTATACTTCAATACAATTTTTTTAAAAATAGATGTTCAAAACATATGTGTGTGGTGAAAAAAATGATTGTGTTTTAGTCAGATTTGCTTTGGAAACCCTAACACAGTACCAAACACACTTTGTTATAAAAGTTATGTCCTGATCACTTGGAAGGTGCTAAACACTGTGCCTAGTGCTTTACATTTATGAGTACTGAATGAAGAGAAGGAGCAAGTATGCTAAGTATATTATTATCAAAAAATTGAAACATAATTTGCACAAAATTGTAGGTTCAGGAAAAGCTATAATTTTTGTTATGTGACTACATTTCTTATGAAAACACCTCTTTATTAGCTCACACAGGACAGAAGTCTGGGCACAGTGTGACTCAGTTCTTACCAGAGTCACACAACGTTGACATCAGTGTTGGATGTACTCTATTCTCATTCGCAATGCTTGAGATCCTCTCCCAAGTTCACTGGCTGCATGTAGAATTCAGTTCCCTGTAGTCACCTGTTTGAGGTCTCCATGTTCTTGCTGGCTGTCAGCCTGGAACCACTCTCGGCTGATAGAGACTACCCATAATTCCTTGCCCATAAGCAAGTGCCATATGGGCAGGCCCATAAGCAGGCCACAGCATAAATTTTTTCTGTCTTCCAGGCCAACTTTAGCATATCGCTCTGATTTCTCCTTCTGTGACTACTTTTAATGGGCTCATTTAGTTAGGTCAGCTCACTTAGATAATCTCCGTATCTAAAAATCAACTGATTTCAGATCTTAATTATATTTGCACAGCTTTGCACCACCAGTACTTGTATTAGTGTTTGATTTAAAACTAAGAGAAGGATTGTGTACACCAGGGGTGGGGAAACTGGAGGGTCACCTTGGAATTCTGCTTAACACAGGGCCTATATGTACAGTCATTTTTCTAGTAGTGATCACTCAGTTTCCAAATTTCTAGACAGCAGATGTGCCTCTTGAATGTTGGAAGTAAAAGTGTACAGAGTCATTTTTCCTAATGAAATAATTAAGTATTTTAAACTAAATGTAATACCTGAAAGCTGTTCAAACACTAATTCTGTAGCTCAGCAGGTAAAAAAGCAGTCTATGATGTTAACTAAGACAGAAGATAAAAGACAACCTCTGGCAAGGGTAAATCTCTGATTAAGCAAAAAAAAAGCTATTATTATATTTTATATTGGTTTAAATATTTGGTTATTTTACTTATAGCATGATCTTATATAAATATTTTCTAACAAATTATATAATGAATCAATGAGAAAATTAGTATGTCTCTATGTAAATGCACCTAATTCTCTAAATTAGACATTATATTATAAAAGGCCTTTAATAATTTATTTTGCATTTTATACTAACTGTTTTTAAAATATGAAACATTTTTATGTGCAGTGTAGTAATCACTGAAAATAATTTTTAATTTTAAAGTTCTGGAAGAAAGAGTTCAATAAGTCATCTATGGTTTGGTTAGAATGGTCACAAAACCACAGTTTTCTCAAATAGTTAAAAAATTTAAATGTATTTTAATTCTTTTAAAACAAAAATTTTAAATAACCCTCTTAAAAATATTTTTTCTCACAAGCCCACCTTTCTCTCTCAAAGTGATTTATTTGATATTACAGTTAGAGTACATGTATATTAAATGCATCTTATCAAAATTTATATTTGATTTTTTAAAGATCTAAAGCTAAATTTTCTTTCTAGTTATAGTGTTTCTATCACTGGTAAATTCAAAGGTGATCAAAGATGGATTTACTCATCATTTATTTCAAAAATTTTCAAAATTTGTCTAGGTGTTTGTCAAATTCGAAACATGAAAGTCACTATGGCTGATTAGAAATAAATTTTTGTACAAACAACTGAATCATAGATATTTATGGAGCCTGTCCTATATGATCAGAACTGTGTTAAGTGTTTAGCAAGGTAAGAAAAGTTTAAAATCCTTGTGTTTTATGCTCTTATTTTTTTTTTTTTGTCTTTTGTCGTTTTAGGGCCGCACCCGCAGCATGTGGAAGTTCCCAGGCTAGGGGTCTAATCAGAGCTGTAGCCGCTGGCCTACACCACAGCCATAGCAACGCAGGATCCGAGCCACGTCTGCAACTACACCACTGCTCACAGCCACACTGGATCCTTAACCCACTGAGCAAGGCCAGGGATCGAACCCTCAACCTCATGGTTCCTAGTCGGATTCATTTCCACTGAGCCATGACGAGAACTCCTATGCTTTTAGATTTTTATATTAAGCTCTACATATTAAGATATTTTCTTGTTACTTAGATATTAATTGCCACTTCCAATCAATATCTTTCTACACTCATGTAAAAATCCCCCCTCCTCTGAGATTTTTTCTTACATGATCATGCTGTCTTATAAATTTTATTATATGCATTGCTCACATTTCTTTTTTTTTTGTCTTTTTTTTTTTTTTTTTTTTTTTTTTTTTTTTTTTTTTTTTTTTTTTTTTTTTTTTTTGCTTTATCTAGGGCCGCACCTGCAGCATATGGAGGCTCCCAGGTTAGGGGTCTAACAGGAGCTGTAGCTGCTGGCCTTCGTCACAGCCACAGCAACGCGGGATCTGAGCCGCGTCTGCAACCTACACCACAGCTCACGGCAACGCCGGATCCTTAACCCACTGAGCAAGGCCAAGGATCGAACCAGCAACCTCATAGTTCCTAGTCGGATTCATTAACCACTGAGCCATGACGGGCACTCCTGCTCACATTTCTAAGTCTGTAATTTTGTTGTGTTAGCAAATCTCCTCTAACTTGGCAGGAATTAAACTACAAAATTTGTCAGCTCCTGAAATGTATGTTTAACTCTTCTATATACTTAAACATCTTTTAAACATATATTTAAACGTATACCTTAAACACATATTTTAAGCATAAAAACATATTTGTCTTCTATATCTTTCTGCTAGAGTTCATTAAGTCTTAGGACTTAACGTGTAGCTCAAGAGTTAACCAAAGAATTAAAGAGAGTTAGTACCCAGAATGTTTCCTTTTCTGCATTTCTCTTTAATTTAGCTTCCTTGGCAGTCCTAAAATATTGACTTAGTAAATATAGTGCTTTTTCTTGGAGCTTTACTATCAGTTAACTATAATCTTGGTGTGCCCTCAGGGGAAAAGGTAGAAAAAATGTGGATCTTACACAGCGTGCTTCTTTTTCAATAATTATATTCCTTCTAGTGGCTGTCTTCTGTTGGCCCTTCTCCACATCCATGAGTTTGTTTCTTTTCTGTAGATAGGTTCATTTGTGCCACATAAAAGATTCCAGATATAAGTGATATCTCATGGCATATCTTTCTGACTTACTTCACTTAGTATGATAGTCTCTAGTTCCATCTATATTGCTGAAAGTGGCATTATTTTGTTCTTGTTATAGCTGAATAGTATTCCACTGAGTATATGTATCATATCTTCTTAATCTATTCATCTGCCATTGGATATTTAGGTTATTTCCCTGTTTGGGCTATTGTGAATAGTGATGCAGTGAACATAAGGTTGCATGTATCTTTTTCAATGAAAGCTTTGTCTGTATATATGCCTGGGAGTGGGATTTCTGGATCATATGGTAGTTCTATATTTAGTTTTCTGAGGTACCTCCATGCTGTTTTCCCTAGTGGTTGTACCAATTCACATTTCCACCAACAGTGTAGAAGGGTTCCCTTTTCTCCACAGCCTCTCCAGACCTACTAATGATGGACATTCTGACCAGTGTGAGGTTGTACCTCAGTGTAATTTTGATTTTAGTCTCTCCAATAATTTGTGATATTGAGCATGTTTTCATGTGCCTGTTGGCCATCACGTGTCTTCTTTGGAGAAATGTCTATTCGGGTATTCTGCCCATTTTTCAATTGGGTTGTTTGCTTTTTTGCTGTTAAGTTGTATGAGTTGTTTGTATATATTGGAGATTAAGCCCTTATTGGTTGCATCATTTGAAACTATTTTCTCCCATTTTGTAGGTTGTCTTTTTGTTTTGTTTGTTTGTTTAATGATTTATTTTGCTGTGCAGAAGTTTGTCAGCTTGATTAGGTCCCCACTGGTTTATTTTTGTCTTTATTTCTATTTCTTTGGGAGACTGATCTAAGAAAACATTTGTAGAGTTGATGTCAGAGAATGTTTTGCCTATGTTCTCTTCTAGGAGTTTGATGGTGTCTTGTCTTACATTTAAGTCTTCAAGTCATTTTGAGTTTATTTTTGAGTGTGGTGTGAGGGTATGTTTTAGTTTCATTGACTTAAATGCCATTTGTCCAGTTTTTCCAGCACCACTGGCTCAAGAGACTGTCTTTTTCCCATTTTATAATCTTGCCTCCTTTGTAGAGGATTAATTGACCAAGGTGTCTGGGTTTCTTTCTGGGTTCTCTATTCTGTTCCATTCATCTCTATGTCTGTTTTGGTACCAGTACCACACTGTCTTGATTACTGTAGCTTTGTAACATTGTCTGAAGTCTGGGAAAATTATGCTTCCTGCTTAGCTGTTTCCCCTCAGGATTGCTTTTTCAATTCTGGATCTTTTATGGTTCCATATAAATTTTTGGATTGTTTGTTCTAGTTCTGTGAAAAATGTCATGGGTAATTTAAGAGGGATTCTTAACCTACTGAGCCACAACAGGAACTCCTTGACTGTATTTTAGCTTCACATATTTTGTTTCTTCTTCACTACTTTATTCCTCAACACTTCTCTAATAAAATTCAGTTTTCCTCTGTATTCCCTCCCTAATCAATTCTGCTCTTCCAACTTACTATAAACTCTTTTCTATGATTATCAAATTTTTTAATCTTTAATAAATATTCCCTTTAGTTATAAGTAGGGTGGTATTACTTTTTTGAGTTTTGTAACTTTAAAAACGAGTACATTGAAACTTTATTTATTTATTTATTTATTTATTTATTTATTGTCTTTTTGCCTTATCTAGAGCTGCACCCGTGGCATATGGAGGTTCCTAGGCTAGGGGTGTAAAAGGAGCTGTAGCTGCCGGCCTTCACCACAGCCACAGCAACGCGGGATCTGAGCCACATCTGTAATCTACACCACAGCTCACAGCAACACCAGATCCTTA
This sequence comes from Catagonus wagneri, assembly GCA_004024745.2. Classification (NCBI taxonomy): domain Eukaryota; kingdom Metazoa; phylum Chordata; class Mammalia; order Artiodactyla; family Tayassuidae; genus Catagonus; species Catagonus wagneri. The sequence goes on from PVHT021183646.1 coordinate 14,489,907, forward strand.
ACCCACTGAGCAAGGCCGGGGATCAAACCCTAAACCTCATGGTTCCTAGTCAGAATCATTAACCACTGAGCCACGATGGGAACTCCAAGTACACTGAGACTTTAAATCCAGGATTCTTTCTTTTGATTTCCATGTATTAAAAATATAATGATGTATCTTGGATTATGAAATATGAGGATAATTATGATTATCCTCAAAAATCTATAATTCCTTCCTTGTGTTCTGGTGATTAAGATTTCTGAGTCAGAATAATTTTTAATTTAATTTAATTTTAAATTTTGTGTAACCTTGTTTCTTCTGCTTTGGTGATGAAATTATTTGAAATTGTCTTTACTTTTTGAAATAAAAAAGAACTCCAGTATATATCTTAATATAGAATTCATTTCTTTCAGTTTCTCTAAACTTCTCTAATTCATGTCTTTGACTACTATAACTGTTAACACTTTTCTCAAGTCCTCTTTCCTTCATGATTACTAGCAAATATCTTCCTTCTATTTCACAAAGAAGAAAAAAATCATTAAAAAACTTTCTAAGATTCTCCCCAGACTTATCTTCAAATAAAATTTAGTATGCAGACAAGCAAACATTTATGCTATTCTAAATCTAGTTACTCAAATCTTGTGGGTTTTTAGTAGAAAAAGGAAGAATAAAATCATATGTATACTTTTTTCCTATAAAAAGTATATATATATAGTTTTCCTATGTTTAGAAGACCATATCGCTCTCTGATATTCTCTGATGCAATGCATCCAATTATAATATATGTTCTCCTAGAAAATATTAATTATATATAAACAATAATACTTTATTTTACAAGCTATATATTTTGGAGTTTGGTTAGCTTTACTATTAAAAAAGCATTGGATATATTTAAATGGGATTGTGATATCAACTCTCAGAAAAACTGGATGGTCAAATTACTAATTCCAGCTACTTACATCACAAAGTTAAATCATTCACTCATACATTAGGCAATCATTTATTTATCCATTTAGAAAATAATAGTAATAACTTTATAAGCTACATGAATTTCTTTTTCTTTTCCTTTCCATGTTCTTAATGATTTATATCTATATAAATATGTTTGTTTAGTTCAAAACTTGTCAAACTTCTTTGAAATGATGTAAGACATTAAAACAATCCAGGTAAAATATAAAATGTCATGTTCCTTCATCTAAAATTCAAGTATAAAATATAATTTTATATAAACTTTTGTAAAGTACTCTGGAAGAGATAGAGAAGAAGTAGGGGTCTTGTGGCCTGTCCTTAGTGAGCTTAGGCTATTGTAAAAGCAAAATCCTCAAATTGTTAAAAATATAATTCTCATGTGCATAGAGTACCTGTCACATTTTTAAAGTAATCGTTAAGGCAACAATGAGCAAAATATGAGATGACCGAAATGGATTTTATAAACTGAGATTAAAGAATAATGGAGAGAGATGCCAAAACATGATTTTTAAATTAAATACAAAGCTAGATTATGTTTAATAGTATATTGACTCCCCCCACATTTTTTGGAGTGTTTTCTCTATTGTATATAAAAAGCTATAAAGTGTCTGTTATATTACCCTACATCTACTCTAACACCTTAGCCTGACACATATTCATGGTTGTTGGCAAAGATACATGACTCCTGGGTCAGAGCGAAAGGAGTTTATTACTCTGACACAATTGGCAGATTGAATATTAGCATATTTTCATCAGTTCCCCATTCCCCCAAGTTTCACAGGACCATTACACATGGATTGGGAGGGACACTGGACAAACATGGGTTATGTTACAGAAAAAGAACTCCAAGCTCAGGAAAACCAGATATTTTATACCTGGCAGTAAGAAGACCTGGCATTTTACCACAGAGAGAAAAATTATCTTTATTATACTAGAGAGTAAGCTTGCCTCTATTGTACTTTTTGCTTTAGGTAAAGATATTATTTTTATCTAAACTTGCTGAGAAGGTTAACACTAGCTTCTTAGGCTGTTTATGATAAAAAAAAAAAATCCTTGAAGAAATAGTCCAGAAAAAAAGGAGAAACAGCACATGTCTAGCAAACTATGTGGAAATGTGGGAGACACATAAGGAATTGTTTCCTAATAATATATACCCTTCTTCTCTACATTGTCCTGACTTCTGGCAAATTTTCAATCAAGTATGCCATTTTTTTCATGACATTGATTAATCCGACAGAGGGTGGGACTAAATCTGTTTAATTAGGCTCCTAAGGCATTTAATTAAGGCTACTACCAATTCAAGCAGGAGATAATGACTTTCAGCCCCTGCCTCCCAAGGTCCCAGGTTCAACCAGCAGAACAAAACCCATAAATCATTGGAATATATCTCATAAAATCAGGTATCTTTCTCTTTCAGTTTCTGTATTGACCATTCTAATTCATCAGAGACATTAATCCAGGTGTAGAAGGGTATAACAATTGCAAAAACTGGGCCTTGGTCTGCATCGACTTATACATAACAGTCAACTGAAGTGACTTTATTTATGGTTTCCACAACTGAGGTGGTGTCACTGGCCAACTCGCAAGGACGATTTTCACACTAATTTCTCTTATTAGGTGACCACATTGTAGGGACAGCTGTCCACATAGTTTGCATAAATAAGTCTATTATCTCTCCGGGTAGTTTCTCCAATAAACTTATGGTAACTCATTTCTGTGAGGTCCCCACAATCGTCTGAGGGCTATGTAATCCATTAGTGGTGTTTCCTTAAACATTTAAATGTCTCATAAGACAACTGCTAAGGTAAAATTCACAGCGTTTTTGAGAGCAAGACAAATTACTGTCTGGCTTCCACATAAGAAGTAAAGTCCCAAGAGTGCACATTTTTTCCTTGGAAAGAAAGTTTTGTTTATAATTGCTGGGGACATCCCAAGAGGAACTATATCAGTAGGGGGAGAGTTTGACAGTATCTCCTTGTGTCTTCCTGGCCAGTTAGTAGACCTCAAGATTCTTAATTCAGTTTAAATGCTTGACTTTAGTTCTGGTTTTGAGGCAGGCTTTCTGGAGGCAGTCATTCCAACCTACGCTATTTATCCATTCTACCACAGGTGTGGCATTTGTCCAACCAGCAGGTGATAAGCAAGGACTAGAGAAATAAGGATTAGGAAAATATGAGTGATGGATTTTGAGTAATGAAAACTATTCATTTGTAATACTGTAATTCTAAAATCTTAAGAAAAATTTAAACAAAAATATATGACATTTGTGTCTTTAATTTGAACCTTAAGTACACACTGTTTTTAATAGATATTTATTTTCCCTATATAACTAATAAGTGAAATATGTATATGTAAACCATGCTGGTTTAAAGAACCAAAAGATTAAGGAAGGACCAAATGCAGGACATTTAAAAGTCTCTGTCTTGCTGAGGAAATATTCTGATACTCTGTAACATCCTTATTGTCTGTTTTAGTTATTTTCTCAGAATAATTGTGCCCAGCTCTATTTTCATTTGAGAACTCTATGAGTCCTATGTCAGTACGCTGATTTCTATAACTGTGTGGTAATAGAAGAAATGTTTTATGATAGTTTTAGTACTTGGACTCTTTTCTGGTTGAGCAGAAATAGGGACACCAAAACATTTCCTATGTAACATAATTTTTAAAGAAATCTTTCTCTTACCCTAAAATAGTTCAAAGGTATGATTATTCAAGTGCTTCAGGTCATGTGTCACTGGGAGTCTCTACACATTACAAAGTGAGGGGAGCTTTCATATTATTAAATAGTTTACCAGTGTGGAAAACAAAACAGATATTAAGTGACCTATTGCATCTTAACTAAAGTTCAAACAATTTGCGAATTCCATTATGTGATAAAAGTGTATTTCAGAGCTTTGTGAATGGTACTAAACTCTCTGTTGTATCAGTGGAGAAACAGCTTTAAACATGGTAGGAGCACTGATATACTTGATTTAACGTGTTTGAAAACATATGTGAATTATGGATTGTGGGCTACATACCTTTCTCAGATTTATAAATATTATAGTATTTATATTTATATAAATCATATCATAGTTCAGTTGCTGAGAGCTACTCAAAATGTCATCATAGTGGCTTTAAATAGTATACAAGATTTTCAGTGTTTTCCATATATCCTAAACTTAAATAGTGATATATAGTATCTTATTCAGAATGTTAAATATTACCAGAATTGAGAAATTCTATGGCTCAGTGAAATAAAAGCATACACTGCTGAAGTCCACAATGCCTACTTATATACCACACAAAGTATAACATAGAGTATTATTCATTGTTGTTTTGTAATTTCTCATTCTTTCTCTCATCACTCAAATTCAGAATTTATTTTCTATAAAATTTATTAAAATTATATTTAATAATTGAAAATGATATATAATTTCCCTTATATGTATAAACCTTCAGAGTGATAGCATTTTTAATTTGCTGTTTTACTTTGCTTACAACGCATTCTCAATAAGAACACTCTTCTTCAGAAACCCTTACTTAAAATACTATAAAAATGTGAACTTCCATATAATAAACAAAATTGCTGAAGACATGTATGCTCTAGGATAAAAGAGTAACTGAAACTGATTCTGCAGACATGACGTAGCTGCCTCACAGCCTATTCCTCTGTGTGCTTCTGTGTAGAACAGAGGAAAAATTAGGCTGACAAGTGCAAAGGCAAAGACTAAGACTGTTGTTAGAAGAAAATCATTTTTCAGAGGCAGCCGTAATAACCTGGGACATTTAGGAGATGCTCAGACTCATTTAATGAAATAGAAAGATTTCATGTTAGATCAAAGACTTTCTTCCTCTGATGAAGTTCTATATTAACATGTATTACTTGCCTTCTCTCATTTAATCCCTGCTTCAATCCCAAGTTTATGAGAAATACAACTAAGGCTCATCAGGTTGTACAGCCAGTAAGCAGTAGAACTGGTATTCAAATCTTGGCCTCTGTCTTCAAGGACTGTGTTCTTGATCACTATATTAGCTCACTTTTCTAGGTACTAGAAAATTCTATTAATTGAAACCCTTTGGCTATAAAGACTGGAAAGGTATTTTCAGTAAAATTAGTTTAGACATTTTGATGTCTATTTAGAAACTGATCAGTGACATGGCTATCATAGTTAGAGATGGTGATCTCCAACTACAAGCAAGGCCCTTTTTTAATCTATCCTTTGGGGGTTTTTGGATTATATTTTATTTGCTTCAGAGTTATATATAGGCAAAATTTAAAAGGGCCTATGTTTGACATCCATGACTACATATATTTTATCTCCTGAACATCCTAATCTCTTTCTCGTCAAAGGGCTTTTCAAATAGTTTTTCATTTTCCTTTAAGACTATTTTCCTATAGTTTGAGTTAATAATTTGTTGTCTTTCAGTTTTCACTGGAAAGAGGTTTTACCTCACAAGGATAGCTGAAGTTACTTTCATATATTGTGTGTTTTCTACATATCATTTATTGTGCTCAAGAGTAATTATATTTATTTATGTGTTTACTTACTATCTGAATCTTCCAGTAGCATACCATTTCCATGAGAGAAGGAATTTATCTGTTGCTTTGTATTCTACTCTCAAAGCCCATAACAGTACTATGTGCTCAAAGGATTTTTTAACAAACTAGTAAGTTATAGATAAGAACAAACCTCTTTGAACTTTAATTTCTTCACTATTAATTTGGAATGATGATCTTTGTTGTTTGGGGTGATATTGCTTACATTTCTTACAGTGGCTATGAATGTAATAAAATACAATGTATGTAACATTATAAACTTCAGGTTTTCATAGAAGTCCTAAATAAAACTAAGTGCAAGTTTAGATATGGTTCCATCATCTGTTTGGGCATAATCTCTTGTTTCTGTGTCTTCTTCTTGCAGCACCTGTATCCAAGTTCCTTCATGCTACTTCCTGATTGATCAAGGCCTCACTCAGTGTTGTCACAACTGACTTTGTCTTTCCAATTGTGGACTAACATTTGGGGATATTTTGACCTCACTCTCCTGTGGAAAACTCAACCATCAATTCATTCTCTCATTCTCACAAAGTATTTTAAAATGATCCATTTTCATAAAATGATTTGGTACATTTTGTGAAAAAGAGTTGGTAATAACTTTTATTAACCTTTTTCCAGAAGTGCTTTTAGTAAGTGACTTTTGTGGACACTGCAAGCCACAAAACATAAGCTAGTAATATAAATGTGGCTAGTTTATAGTTGTGGGTGAAGGTGTCACAGTTAAATGAATAACTGTTTGTGGGAATGATCAAATGTACAGTTTGATCGAATGTACAGTGATGTTTTTATGAAACATAAAGAATTTCTATTAAACAACAGATGTTTTTTACCGTTTAGTCAACCAACATGTTGTTTGCAATTTTTCTGTGTTAGCAAGAAACATAATATATAAAGGATTATGTGTGATGAAAAATCAAGTCTGCACTTGGGAGATAGGTGTGAATATCCCAGTGAAATAGGAAAGTGGTAATTAAGATACCTTGTCCTGTGTGGGACACGCTTTGCTTCTCTGGAATTAAAACATTTTCCAAAACAGCAATGTCATTCCTTTCCCTACATCCATGACAAACAGAAAGAATATCTCTCCAACTAAATGTACCTTCCAGTATAGAGCTTTTTGTCTTTATATTACTTTAAAGCCTAGATAATGACCTGGAAAAGTGTGTGTGGGGGGGGAGTGCTGCCATTCGTAAACATTATGGGGCATCTTAGAATTGTATAGCAAGCTTACCCTGAAGTTTTTTTCTAGTCCTCTCTTCTGTACCTAGGCTGTGGAAGACTTGTTCTCTGCTGGAACAAGAGAGAAACATCACTCAAACTGAATAGGGACATAGAAAAAAGACAGCTTCCTGTTTGAAAGGAGATATTAAATGGCTCATTAATCTTGCTCCAGAGATGGAAGAAGAGAATATTCTGTTATCATTTCTTTTACACAGGCTTGTTAACTGAAGATGAACAAAACAAATAAAATTTCATATTGAACCTTTCTCTTGGTGCTACTTAAACATTAATTTACAAAGTTCATAATAGAAATAATTATAGTACCCTCAAGAGTAATTTGATGAAAAGTTGAAGATAATGGGAGTTCCCGTCGTGGCGCAGTGGTTAACGAATCCGACTAGGAACCATGAGGTTGCGGGTTCGATCCCTGCCCTTGCTCAGTGGGTTAACGATCCGGCGTTGCCGTGAGCTGTGGTGTAGGTTGCAGACGCGGCTCGGATCCTGCGTTGCTGTGGCTGCGGCGCAGGCCAGTGGCTACAGCTCCGATTAGACCCCTA
>PVHT021183646.1:14503130-14518780 GCA_004024745.2 Catagonus wagneri
AAGCCAGGTCATTAACCCACTGAGACATAGCAGGAATTCCCCATTGGTTTTGGCTCATCATGTTTTTAGGTCATATTTTCTCTAGGTGATTTTTGATTTCCCATTTAATTTCTTCAGTGATCCATAGGTTGTTTAGTAGCATATTGTTCAGCCTCCATGTGTTTGTGTTTTTTTTTTACAGTGTTTTTTCTCATAGTTGATTTCTAATCTTATATAGTTTTGGTCAGAGAAGATACTTACTATGCTTTCAATTTTCTTAAATTTACCAAGTCTTTTGTGGTTCAGCGTGTGATCTTTCCTGGAGAATGTTCCATGTACACTTGAGAAATGCATTCTGCTACTTTGAGAAGGAGTGCTCTTTAAATATCAAGTCCGTTTGGTCTAATGTCTCATTTAAAACCTATGTTTCATTTTTGATTTTCTGACTGGATGATCTTTCTACTGATGTAAATGTGCTATTTAATTCCCCCACTGTTATTGTATTACTGTTAATTTCTCCTTTTACGGCTGTAAGCATTTTCATATCTATCTGTCTGTCTGTCTGTATCTATCTATCTATCTATATCATCTATCTATCTGTCTATTTATCTATCATCTATCTAGAATTATTATATCTTCTTGGTTTGAATCCTTGATCATTATGTATGATCATTTCTTTGTCTCTTGTACCTATCTGTATTTCAAAGTTCATTTTGTCTAGTATGCATATCGCTATTCCAGCTTTCTTTTGATTTCCATTTTTGTGGACTATCTTCTTCCATCCCCTCACTCTCCATTTGTATATTCCTAGATCTGAAGTTGGTATCTTGTAGCTACGGTATATATGGGTCCTTTTTTAAATCCATATTTCTTGTCCATGTCTTTTTGTTGGAGCATTTAATTTATTTACATTTAAGGTAATTATCACTATGTATATACTTATTGCCACTTTCTTAATAATTTTGGATTTGTTTTGTATGTTGTAGATCTTTTATTTTTATCTTCCTGTTTTGTTCTTTTTCTTGTGACTTGATGACCACTTTTAGTGTTGTGGCTATATAGCTTTTTCTTTTTATGTGTGTATGTATTTCAGGTTTTTTTTTTTTTTTTTTTTTTTTTTTTTTTTTTTTTTTTTTTTTTTCTGTTTTTTTTTTTTTTTTTTTTTTGCCTTATGGTTCCCATGAGGTTTTGATATACACACACAAGATTATTTTAAGTTTCTGGTATCTTAATTTCAAATGCATTTCCCATATCCTGCATTTGTTCTCTCCCCTTCTTGTGGTTGCTCGTTTTGATATCATATATGTGTGTGGATGATTTCTTGTTTTTACTATATACTTGCCTTTCCTGGTGAGCTTTCCCATTTGTGATTTTCTTGTTTTGTGATGTGGCATTTTTTTCCACCTAGAGAAGTTTCTTTATCATTTGTTGTAAAGCTGGACTGGTGGTACTGAATTCTCCTAGCTTTTGCTTGTCTGTAAAGCTTTTGATTTTCCCCTTAAATCTGAATGACAGCCTTGCTGGATAGAGTATTCTTGGTTGTAGGTTTTTTCCTTTTGTCATTTTAAATAGATTGTGACATCCTTTCTGTCCTGCAGAGTTTCTGCTGAAAAAAATCAGCTGATATACTTATGGAGATTCTCAAGTATTTTGTTGTTGTTGTTGTTGTTGTTGTTGTTGTTACTTTTTCCTTGTAGATTTTAATACTTTTTTTTCTAATTTTTGTCAGTTTGATTAATATGTGTCTTGCCATGTTCCTCCTTGTGTTTATTTTGTATGGGGCTCTCTGTTATTCCTGGACTTGTGTCAGTGATTCTTCCTCCAGATTAGAAAGTTTTCTGCTATTATCTCATCAAATATTTCTTCAAGCCCTTCTGGGAGTCCTATAATGCAAATATTCGTACAGTTAATGTTTTCCCAGAGATCTTTTAGACTCTTCTTATTTCTTTTCATTCTTTCTTTCTTTATTCTGTTCTGTGGCAGTGATTTCCACAAGTTTTTTCAGCTCACTTACTCTTTCTTCTGCCTCATTTATTCTGCTATCGATTCTTTCTATTATATTTTTCATTTCAATTATTGTATGTTCATCTTTGTTCTTTAAGTCCTCTAGCTCTTTGTTAAACATTTCCTATTATTTCTTGATCTTTGTATCCATTCCTATTCTGAGATCTTGTATCACCTTTACTATCATTACTCTAAATTCTTTTTTAAGTAGATTGCCTATCTCATCTTCATTTGACTTCTATTGAGACTTTTTTCTTGATACTTCATCTGAAACATATTTCTCTGTTATCTCGTATTGTCTCACTTTCAGTTTGTGGTTTGTTTGTGGTTTCCTTTCCCACAGGCTGCAGGATTGTAGTTCCTCTTGCTTCTGATGTCTGACACTAATGAGTGAGGTTGGTCCTGGGGCTTGTGCAGGTTTTCTGGTGGGAGTGACTTGTGCCTGCCCACTGGTGGGTGGATCTTGGTCTTGTCCCTATGGTGGGAAAGGCCATGTCAAGGGTTTTTAACAAGTGGCTGTGAGTTCAGGAGGACTTTAGTCCACCAGTCTGCTGACAGTGGGGGCTGATGGGTGGGGCTGTGTTCTTATCCTGATGGTTGTTTGACCTGAGGCTCTCCAACTCTGAGGTCTTCAGGATTTGGGTGGGGCCAGGTCTTGGTTACAGAATGGCAACTTCTGGAAGATCCCACACTGATCAATATTCCCTGTGTCCACCCTAAGTGTCCTTGACCCTAAGTGAGCTGAAGCTCTTCCCCCTCCCCAAGAGACTCTCCAAGACACATAGGTAGGTCTAGTCTAGTATCCTATGGCATTATTGGGCTGGGTCTCATTGCATGTAGAACCTTGTGTGCACCCTCCATAGAGGAATCTCTGTTTTCCCTCAACCCTGTGAATCTCCTGCACTCCTGCACTCAAGCCCTTCAAAGACAAGTGTGCTGGAAGTTCCTCCTGACATCAGCTATTTTTATGTGGGAATATCCCTGTGTAATGTGCAAGGATTCCTTGTTTTTGTTGTGAGGGCTACTTTTAGTATGTGTGCCTGCCAGCGGTTTCTTCATTAAATGCTGACTGTTATCCCCTAGATAGGAGATGTGGCTGATCTTGTCATGACCAGAGCTTGCATTGCATATTGAATGGAGCCTCCTCTTTGTTCTGTGGTTGTCATTGTCCTGTCAGGGTCAGGGTCTTCTCCCAAACTGTTGTGGTAGAACCCCAGAGATCTGTTTCTGGACTCTTTATCATTTGAAGTGTGAGGTGGAAAGAACTAGAGCACTCCTACTGGGAGAGGAGTCACTGAGTATTCCTCCAGTGAAGTTATTTACTTATGAATATGCTTTTTTGTGTCACCTTTCACTCATCGTGTAGACTCACAAAGTGCACTCTTTTGAAACTGCATTCAGTTCCACTTCTACTTGGGGTATGCTAGCAATTGGCCTTGGTGTCTTCCGGGTGTTGTTTTCATCAGGCTACCAGCACAGATCCAATGAAGCCAGGTCCTAGTACTGTAATATTTGTGCACCTATATTCACTATGGGATCTATGGAGGCAGCTTAGACCCTGGCCTGGCTTAATCCCTGGATGTACATGCCCACGAAATCCCTCCACTTCTAAAACCATACCCATCCTAGCAGTGGGAGCACTCCTATGTTTGGATGATCTGCAGGCACTGAATTTACCAAGCCAGAAGTGGAGGTGTAAATCCTTGGTCACACAGTCATATGGAGAGATTTCAGTTTTTCTTTCTAGGTAGCTTAGTCCCTGGACTCAGCTGTGATTTCAGCCCTATTTCTGTGTGTAGGCAACCCACTGTCACTTGCTCCTCAGGTGGTCGGGGCACACAGGACTGCCCAGTTTGGAGGGGGCAAGGAAGTGGCTGGGCAACATGTAGGTCTGCCCAAGGGGGTGCTTCTCCTAGTGCATGTGGAGGTAGGGGAAGGTGTGCGGGGGTGTTGGAGACCACTGAACAGCTGAACTCTGCTGAAGGCAAATATCCACAGACTCAGAATTTTAAAGTACAGGGTTTCCTTCATAGACATTATGCATAAACTGTGCTAATCTATAAGCAGCTGCACTGTATGCAGCCAGAGGTAGGCACCAATGCTAATAGTTTCCATTATTATTCACTAAGAGGTAGGCTTGTAATTGCCTATGCCTGCTCCTCCCCACTAATCTACATGCAGCACCTTCCTTAAAAAAAGTCCTGTGGGCTAAAGCCCAGGGCCTTTATTCTGAGAGCAGAGTGGCTCCTGGTCCCCCGCTTTCTAACTGTAAAAGAGTCTGTGTGTTTTGATATACCACACTGTCCCTCTTCCAAAATTCCCCTTTACCGTGCAACACTGGACGCGGCACGGGGGAAGAGGCTGCAAGGGCAGCCCCACCCTTTTCATGCCAGTTAATGCTGGTGCTTAGCTTCTATGGCAGCCCCGGATTCTTCGATGAACATTCCCAGTTGTGGTGCTCCACATTTCTTTCCCTTTAGGTTGTCTCCAGGAAGCCAACGGCATTCTTCTTCCCAGATCTGTTCTGTAAAACCCCTGTTGCTACAGTCAGTTCCCATTCATAGCAGTGCACTCCTCTCTCAGGCTGGTGTGTGAAGGGTGGTGGCACAGACTCTCTGCTAGGTCTTACTCTGTCCTGCCTGCCACAAACAAGTTGTGCTCTCCTCTGAGCCTCTGAAGTTCTTTTTCTGTCCCAGCTAATCTCCCCATCAGTGAGGATACTGATCCTCCCAGGCTGTGAGAACTTCTCCTCTCATTCTGCTTCCTTCCAGAGGCACATGTCCAGTCCTCTTCTTCTCTTTTAGTGTCTTTTCTCCTTGCTTGTTATGTGAATATATTTCTAGTCCTTTCAAGAGTTGTAGGTTTTCTGCTTATGTTCAATAGGGTTTCTGTGAGAACTGCCCATTTGTAGATGTATTATTGACATATTTGTGGGAAGAGGTGAGCTCTACATCCTGCTACTCCACCATATTGATTCCTCCCCCGGAGATTCGAATTTAAAACAGAACACTTTAGAAGTACAACCTTAGAATTCTACTATATTAAACAATTTTTCAAAGGAGTCGTTAAGGTTTGAATGGCTAAGGCCTGCTGTAGTTCTTTTGTTTTTACCTAATGGCCGTGTTTTGCTGAAACCATATGTCTTTTTGTCAGATTTTTGTTTGCTTTGGCCTATGTACATGTAATGTAGCCTTGTCTCCTTCTAGACTCATCCAAGGCTGTCACTCTATAATGAAGTTCTTCAGAAACTTCCTTCTCCTGGACTGTTTTATAATTCTAGTAACAGTGATGGAGAAAAATTTCATCTCCATATCTCAGGGTTTCTCTGAGGTAATCAGAATATTTGATAATTCTAGTAGTGATGTAAGTTTTTCCAGGATAGCAGGGGTCAGAAAGGGATAAGGCAATTCGACTTCTAATTCACTGCTGAACTTGACCATGCAATCCTATCCCAAAGAACAAAAATATTATATAATTTGAATCCAAACAAATGTGATGTAAGTCTTGATCTCAAACAGTTGATGAACTAGTCGTAGAGAAGTGTAACAAGTACATGAATGTATAAGTAATAAAAAAAAAAAAGAGACATGAAGTGAATATCAAAATAAAAGATTATTGGAATTACTACAATACTATTCCAGCTTATTCATCAAATGAATGTCATTAACACTAAGTTCAAGGACCAAACATTTGAATATTTCCATGAAGTATTTCAGGCTACTTTTTGAAAATTAACAACCTCTGCCCAAGGCTCTTGATAAAAGTGATTGATTGGCTGAAGCATAAGCTATTGGGCAGATATAACTGCTTGGCCAATTCTATGACATTTTCTTGTATAACATAGTATGCTACAGGAAAAAGAATGATTTGATGATGCAGAATCCAAAATTAAACATTATTAAAACACATATAGATATTTTAGGGCCTTTAAATATATTTTGAGTAATTTATAAACAATCTGTCCTTGTTATATTTCATGATCATTAATACAACAAATATATACTGAGTGCTTACTATATGCCAAGAAATATAGCTGATATTAGAGGTTTAATGCTGAACAAGAGGGGCATAGTACTGGCCTTTATTGGATGTAAAGTTTAGGTGAGAATTAGTTCAGTTTAAATTTTGCTGAGTTTGAGATATATTTAGACATCCAAGTGGAGATGCCAATTGGATAGGTTAGTAAAAAAATCTTCAGTCCTGGAGAGAGTTCTGGAATGTTGTATTTGGTACAACTACTATGGAGATAGTTTTGGACTGTTGTATATTGGTACAACCCCACAAAACTAAATGTAGAACTACTTTATGTCCACCAGTCCACTCCTGGGCATATATCCAGACACAACAACAATTCAAAAATATACATGCAGCTGTATGTTCATAGCAGCAGTATTGACAATAGTCAACATGTGGAATCAACCTAAATGTCCATTGACAGATAAATAGATCAAGAAGAAGTGATATGTATATACACAATGGAATACTACTCAGACATAAAAAATAATAATAATACCACTTGTAGCACAAGGGTGCAACTAGAGATTATCATGATAGGTGAAGCAAGTCAGAAAGAGAAAAACAAATATCATATGATATCACATATGTGGATTCTAAGATATGGCACAAATGAAGATGGCTACAGAACAGAAATAGACCCACAGTCATGGAGAACAGATTTGCGGTTGCCAAGGGTGAGGGGGGAGGGAATGGGATGAATGGGGAGTTTGGGGTTAATAGATGCAAACTATTACACTTACAATGGATGGGCTATGGAGTCCTACTATATAGCACAGGGAACTGTGTCCATTCCTTTGGTATAGAACATTATCATGAACATATGAGAAAAACAATGCATATATTTATGACTGGGTCACTTTGCTGTACAGTAGAAACTGACACCACATTGTAAATCAACTACACTTTAATTTAAAAAAAATGTGTAAAAAAATAGATGCTATTCAAATTAATGAGACTGACTGAGGTCACCCAGATAGTAAGCACAGCTAAAAAGAGAAAAAATTCAAATAAAGTGTTCTGACTAATCCAACAATATAAAATCAGGATAAAGAGGGTGATCCAGCAAAGGAAATGAATAAGGAACAACAGGTGAAGTAGAAGGCAAACCAAGTGATTGATAACACTGATTAAAGTTTATAAGGATTCAATGCAATAAAATAAGCATTAAGATAAAGGAGCCTTTTTAAGTGGATCAAATTTAGAACTGTGAAAAATTTTGTAGTTCACATTTTTTATGTGCTGCCTGTACCAGCCATGTTTACTTTTGCCATCACTAATGGGCCCTTGCTGCAAAGGATCCATACAGAGAACACCTGCCTCTCTCTGCCACAGAATAATGTCAGGAGCAGGAGATCTAGATATACTGGCTTCCATTCCTTCCCTTCAAACTCATAGAAGCCTGTGGATTAACACTGGAACCTGTTCTCCTTGTGTCCTCAGAACAATAAATTTTGTAAAAGATTTGATTAATTTTAATCTAATGGACTTAGGGTGCTTTTCTACTAAAGTCTTCAAAATGTTCAGCAAGTTTGAAACAACCATGATCACATTTACAATTTACTTTTTAACACTTTTGAGATTTTAAAAATTCAATATGTCTTTTTCACACCAGACTGAGCAAATTTTATAATGTTGATTAACAAGGAGTCCATGGCATTTACGTGGACCTGGTAAAGAGGAGAACACACTTTTCTCAAGGCACAGTAATCTAAACAGATGAAAGTTTAAGAGCTCATGAATTTGTGAATAAGTGGACTTATTCCTCTTGATTTATAGAAAAGGGCAAGAAATGTGCAAAAGCCTTCCTTTATTCACTTTGCAGAAAAAATAAGGTGAAATGCGGCCAGAGACCCAGGTATCTCTGAGCTACGGTCTTTTCCTTCTTCTCATTCCCTTCTTTGAGGAATCTAATCAAGTATAATGATCTCATGGTTTTATGGAGGGATATTTCCCACCACTTTCTTTTAAGAGTAACCCAAGGTGTAAACTAAATAAAGCTATGTAATTCATCTACCATAAATATCATTTGGGGTAAGTGACTATTTTTAGTAATCTAATCTTTGTAACTATAGAAATTTGAGAGTAATTGTGCTAGTCCTAACTGACCTGTAACTGCCTGAGGAATATATATATTTCTTCTGATTATAACTAACCTTCATTTAATATTTATATGGCACTTTTATGAGCTATCTCGTAAACTGAGAAGTTATCATTAAGTGAATCTGACAAATATCAAGTCTTTTAAAAATACACACAGGTTCCCATCATGGCACAGTGGTTAACGAATCCGACCTAGGAACCATGAAATTGTGGAGTTCCCGTTGTGGCTCAGTGGTTAACAAATCTGACTAGGAACAATGAGGTTGTGGGTTCGATCCCTGGCCTCACTCAGTGGGTTAAGGATCCGGCATTGCCATGAGCTGTGGCATAGGTTGAAGACACGGCTCAGATCCTGCATTTCTGTGGCTGTGGCATAGGCCAGTGGCTACAGCTCTGATTAGACCCCTAGCCTGGGAACGTCCATATGCTGCAGATTCACCCTAGAAAAGACAAAATAAATAAATAAACAAATAAACAAATAAATACATAAATAAATAACATACAACAGGCAAATGATTAGGAACAAAACTTGTTAAAAACTACCTACAATATCATTAAGAAGTTATTTACTGACGTTAATTATTCAGATAAGGTGATGATAATGGCTACCAGTGCTTTGCACACTCAAAAACAATTGTGTGTCAGTCTACAAATAACAAATGCTGGAGAAGGTGTGGAGAAAATGGAATCATCTTACACTGTTGGTGGTAATGTAAATTGGTACAACCATTACAGAAACTGTGTGGAGGTTCCTCATAAAACTAAATATAGAATTACCATATGATCCAACAGCCCCACTCCTGGGAATATATCCATACACAACTACAATTCAAAAAGATACATGCACCTATATGTTCATAGCAGCAATATTCAAAATAGCCAACACATGGAAACAACCTAAATGTTCGTATACAGATAAATGGATTAAGAAGATGTGGTACATATATACAATGGAATACTACGCAGATATTTAAAAAAGAACAAAATAATGCCACTTGTTGCAACACGGATGCAACTAGAGATTATCATAAGTGAAGCAAGTCAGAAAGAGAAAGACTAATACTATATGATATCATATATATAGAGTCTAAAATATGACACAAGTTAGCCTATCTACAGAACAGAAACAGACTCACAGACACAGAGAACAGACTTGTATTGGTGATTACCTGGTGGGAATTGGGAGGGAGCTAGATGTATAGGGAGTCTGAAATTGGTAGGTGCAAATTATTACATTTAGAATGGATAAGCAATGGGGTCCTGCTGTATAGCACAGGGAACTATAACCAGAATCTTGGGGTAGAGAATGATGGAAGATAGCATGAGATGAAGAATGTATGTATGAATGGGCCACTATGCTGTACAGCAAAAATTAGCACAGTACTATAAATAAACTATACTTTACTTTTTTTAAAAAAGAGAATCTGAAAAAGAATGGATATACATATATGTATAACCGAATCACTTTGCTGTACACCTGAAAGTAACACAACATTGTAAATCAACCATACACCAATTAAAATAAAAATTAAACTTAAAATAAAAACAAAAAACCTGAAAAGCAATTGTGTCAATACCCCATTCCATTCTTTGACATTTGTTGCAATCATAATTTCAATCAAGGCAGAACTAAATATATTTGCAGTTATTTCCTTAAGTGTAGCTACCATGGTTTTAGCTGGTACAATTAGATGAAATTCTGAAGAAATAATAGGTTTACAGTGTGAAAATCATAAGGTCAGTCTTTGACATGTTAAGTTTGATTTATCATTTTCATATTTTTCTGGAAGGTGAAGCCATCTGTTAAGCAAATGGATTTGAATCTCACAGAAAATGTTGATTAGATTACAAGTAGATATATTTGAGTATGATTTTTATATGTGACAATTGAACCCATTAAACTGAATGAAATCCTCTTAGGAAGAGTAAGAAAATAGAAGAAGACCAAAGAGCTATTTGAGGATGTAAAATACTCAGTGATCAGGGAGAGGGAAATTAACTTGCTAAAGACAAAGAATGTGAGGTCAGGAAGGTAGAGGAATTCGGTATTTTATGTTATCGAGCACTTACTCTGTGCCAGTCATTTAACTTGGTGATGAGATGAAATTTCAAACTGACAAGGTCTGTCTCAAGAAGCTTACAATCTCATTGAGTAGCCAGGCCTTAAATTATCATAGTAATTAATATACAGTTATAAACTAAGGCACATGCTCTGAAAGAGGTAAAGACTATTTAAGAAAGAAAGATGCTCCCCACTCTAGGGTCAGGTAAGATTTCAATGCTGAAGCAGTTCTTGAGCCAAGATTTAAGAATGACTATAGGGCAAATAGGTAAAAGTAAAAGGTGGAAGAAAGAGCATTCCAGAAAAAGGAGATGGTGTAGATAAAGATGTTGTGGCAAGAGGTAATGTGTGGATATTTGAAGGATTTAAAATACCAATATGACAGAAGGTCAGAAAGAAGATCAGCTTTCAGAGAGTCATGGGCCTGATCAGTGAAGGATCAATAGCCTTTATTTAGAATTTTGATCCTTATTATAAAACCACAGGGAAACTATGTATGTTCTTTAACTAGGCAGCTTTCTTCGAAGGAAACTGAAAAATTGAAACCTAGTGTAGGAGAACATGCACACCTCTACATGTGAGTATGGTTAAAGAAATTAAAATGAGAGTGTAGACAGAAAAGAACAATCAACTGAATTAAATTAAAGTGCCCTGAAAAATATCTGTGGATTTGGATGTGAGATTATCACTCTCCTTAACAGAGCTACATCAGTGGTATAATTGAAGAGGATAGAGAAGTGATTGGGATTGGGGAAAAATATTACCAGTTACTGTTAGCTGAAGAAAAAATCTTCTAGTTATTGAATCCATATAGAGTAAAATCAAATCAAATAAAATGAAAATAAATAAGATAAAACCTAAATAATACTCTCCTTAAAGAAACTATCAGAGTTCCCTTGTGGTTCAGTGGGTTAAGGATCCAGGTTGCTATTGCTGCTGCTTGGGTTTCTTCTGTGGCTTGGGTTTGATCCCTGGTGTTGGAACTTCTACATGTCATGGGTGCAACCAAAAAGAAAACAGAAAGAATCCACTATCTCAGAATCATTAATGAATAAATCTGGTTTGTTGAAAATGCTAGAGGGTTTATGAAGGGCAGGATTTTCATTTCATATTGCAAAGAAATAGAACCCCTCCTTGTCTTTCACCAGTCTCTACTCAGGCTCCCTGTTTCTAGTATATTTCTTTTCTTCCTCTCCTTTACAAAGCACTAAGCCTGGTTACCTCCTTTATCTTTCAGTTCAGCCCCAGCCCCTCATCTCAAATAGCATATTAATACCCAGCAAACAACAATATCTTTCCTTTGATTTTACCATCTTGGAAGACATTTTTGTGATCACCTTTTATTACTGATTATGATTTTAGTGTCCTCTGACTCCAGATAAAAGGCAGAATAATCACTGAAAGAGATATTTATCAATTAAAATTTTCCACTTTATTTGGAATAAGTATCAATTCGTTTTGTTATTTCTTAATAGTTCAAATCATTCCTCTTTTATGTATTTAATTTTATACTTTGTTCTGCTTCTCTGTTCTAGATTCTTTTGCAAACTATAACAGCGTGCTCTATTAGTTCTGCCTCCAGTAAATCCAACAAATATTGCAAATACAATTTTATTCCACAAACTTGTGTGGAACCCTACTCTGTGAAGGCATTGCGTCAGTATTGGGAGTATAAAATGCTTGAAAGAATGACCCCATCTTGAAGGAAGTTTGGTTGAACACAACCACAGAAAAATAAACAGATAAAATTATAGCACAAAGTAGCAAATGTTTATGTTTGAAGACTTAGGTTCCGCCTTTTGTACTGTTCCCAAAGGTAAGGTTCTTGTTTTGTTGCAGATGGAATTCAGAAGTAAGATGAAAATCAAGAAATAAAAGGATTTATTTAAGTGAGAATTAAAGCCTTAAAGAGAGGTAGACAGAGAAGCGAGTAGCTGTTCTTCATTTCCTTGGCATACTGGTTGAAAGAGGTATATGATGGCATAGGTGGAATATTCATGGGGAAGGAGGGGTGGGGGTTGTATTCCCTGATTTTCATTCCAGAGCCACTCTCCCCAAGGTATTGGTGCCTGATGGGCACTTCTTATCTGAATGGCTAATTTTATTATAATTTTATTGTAGTGAGGGCACAATGTGCAACAGATTACATTTAGACGCTGGAGATTCACCTCCTTTCCCACCTTCGTTTGTCTGCCTCCAGGGCACTTTTATCACCCCAAAATTTGTGTTTGTCAGTCTGGAGGTTCCTGCTTTTCTTCATCTGCCCATGGACCCCACTCTTTTCATGACGCATGTTTTCTGCCCCTCTGGCCTCATGCCCCCCTTTCTCTGCTCATACCCAGCTATCTACCTGCTGTAACAGTACTTGTGGAGAGATTTAGTGTGGCAATGCTCTGATTTTCTAGGACTTAAGATTTTACTAAAAGAGTACTTTTTTTTTTTCAATGGCCTCACACTCACCATATGGAAGTTCTTGGGCCAGGGATTGAATCAGAGCCACCGCTATGATCTATGCCACAGCTGTGGCAATGCTGTTTACTTAACCCACTGACTGCATCAGGCCAGGGATCTAAACCATGCCGCCACAGCAACCTGAGCTGATGCATTTGGATTCTTAACACTCAGTACTACAGTGGGAATGCCACTAGGAGTACCTTTCAGTGATTTTTTGTACTTGAGGAAAATCATTGTTAAACACACAGAATATTAATTTTCACAAGCTTAGCCTCTATGGGTTTACCAACACACAAACAACAAAATCAAAACAATAAAAATAACTTTTGATCCTAGTGGGATTCTGGGTAAGAATAGAATATTTTCATGTTTGAAATATTTTTGACTACAATCATTTGTTAGTTGCTGAGAAGAGAGCAAGTGAGGAACAGTCATCTACTCTCACAGAACTTATATTCTAGTGAGAGAAACAAATTGCAAACAAATAAATAATTCCAAGTAATGACTAAGTCTGTGAAGGAAAAACAGACATGCGTGATAAAGCATGATTTAGGTGGAGTTTGTGCATTTCAGAGTCCTTGCTGAAAAAAAAAATGACATTTTAACTAAGACCTCTGTGACAAGAGGTAATAAACCGTATGATGATATAACTGAAGCCTATTCCAGGAAGGGAGAACAGCAAATACACAGATGCCAGTTCAGAAACAGCCTGACATTCCAGAGAGACAAAGGGAGGGCCACCCTATCTGAAGTACAGGAAATGTGGCAGGATGTATTAGGAGTTAGAGTTACAGGGGATGTGAAAGGATAAGTCAAGTTGAGTTTCTTGGGCCTTGGTAATAACTTTGGATGTTTGTAGGCTCAGTGGGAAACTTGAAGAAAAATGTTATCCAAGGCAAACACAAGACTTATTTTATTTGTTCAAAAGATTACATATGATGTAGTTTGGTGCAAATGTGGAAACAGGAATAGTGATGTCTAATATTCAGTAACTTGCTTTCTAGAAGGGTGGAAATGTCATGATTTCTTTGCTGATATTCATGGTGTAAATACTTCCAATCACGGCTGATTTTAAGATAATAACATATCACATATCAGCTATAAAAATTCAAGAAAATTGTGAGTTCCTGTTATGGCTCAGTGGAAACGAATCCTACTAGGAACCATGAGGTTGTGGGTTCGATCCCTGGCCTCTCTCAGTGGGTTAAGGCTCTGGAATTGCCGTGAGCTGTGGGGTAAGTTGCAGATGCGGCTTGGATCCTGTGTTGCTGTGGCTGTGGCATAGGCCAGCAGCTGTAGCTCCAATTAGACCCCAAGCCTGGGAACCTCCACATGCTGTGGGTGTGGCCCTAAAATGACAAAAAGCTAATAATAATAATAACAATAATAATAATAATACAATTCATAAAAATTTAATTGGCTCTAATAAATTGGTATGACCTGGGTCAGAATACCATTGGTTGGGTTGCTAACATAGTAGGTCCAATCAAGAGATGATAGTGGACTGGGCGGCAAGATGGCAGAGGAGTAAGAGGTTGCGCTTACCCTTTCCCACAAATACATCAAAAAACGCATCTAAATATAAAACAACTTGGACAAATCATCATCTGAATGCTCATTAACTTAAACCTCCAAAAACTACAAGAAACACTTGAAATAACTGGGTAGAACAACTGAAGAAAAAAAAAAGACAGGTGAGAGAGAAAAGCAATTAGGACGGTAACTGGCACTCCAGCGAGGGAGCTGAAAAAGAAAAGTTTCCTGGGAAGAAACCTAACCAATGATCAGCGGATTGATGACCAACAGAACTAGAGGGACATCAAAGCCTGAGAAAAACTCAGCAGCTGGATTGAGAAAGGAAAATTGGAGTTAGAGACCTGAATACCCCGGCAGACACAACAGCCTGAGGTGCCGGGCGGTGCCTGGGAGCTAAGACACAGGTTCCTAAGGTTAGTTCCTGTGAGAGGGCAGAGCTCAGTGGCCGCGCTGGTTGCAGGAATAGGACAAGGAACAGCGATATTCTAGGATTTGTGGAGAGCAAAACCAGGACTGAGGGAACCGAGGAAGTGTGGTCCCGCAGGGGAGGCAAGTCTCTGTTGTTAGGGAAGAGGAGAGGAGGAGGGGCTGGCCGCCATAGGAAGCAACTTGAACTAGTGCACAGGGTGGGGCCACGGTGACCTGCCAAAGAGAGTGGAAGTGGGGAGGAGCTAGTGGAGGCTGCAGCTGCGGCAGCGGGAGCGGAGCTGTGCCTTGAAGCCCATGGGCAGAGCGCGGTGCCAGGTTGTGGACCCAGGCACCTGCGCCAGCCAGCATCGGCAGGGGTGGCAGGGCCCTGGGCCAGTCCACGGACCTAGGCAACTGCGTCAGCCCACAGAGTTGGTAGCTCTGGTGGGTAGAGCAGTACGCGACCACACGGAGCTAGCTTTCGCAGAGGAATGGGGCCGGCGCCAGCCGCTGCCACCAGGAAACCACCCCATCTGACGAGAAAGCATCAGCAGAAGGGTGGAACAAACGCCAGCCTGCTGAGCCAGCCTCTGACGGGTACCGCTTGTGGTTCCAGTCACCTCAAAGAGGACTTTGCAATCGAACACTAGTTTCCCGTAGCTCTCATTCCCAGGGGAAATCATACTTCCTGCTGCTGCTATTGCCAAATGCTTAAGACACCTGGTAGATCTGCCTAGAGCTCGCAACCACTTCCCTGGGCGGGGCAACTAGGAGTGGACAGCGCCACCTTCCTGCAATTGAGAGCATAGAGGCTAGGCTCCCACTGTCGACTTTAGCCATTCCTACACTCTCACAGAGAACACTCAGAGTACCACTGAGATAACAGCCTGCTCATTCCAAAGAAATAGACATCAAATAGTCAAACACCTACGCCAAAAATAAACAGTAACCCCACCAAAAAATACAAAGGGGAGCTCCTCCCTAGAAGTAGCCTTCCAAGTCTACAGCGGGGCCTCCCCAAACTCACAGAAAAAGAAAACCACAAACAAGATGAAGAAGCTCAAAAACCATTCCCAGTTAAAAGAACAGG
>PVHT021183646.1:14522366-14535223 GCA_004024745.2 Catagonus wagneri
AAAAAAGACAACAACCCCACTGAAAAATGGGCAATGGACCTGAATAGACATTTCTCCAAAGAAGATAAACAGATGGCCAACAAGCACATGAAAAAATGCTCAACATCTTTGATAATTAGAGAAATGCAAATCAAAACTACCATGAGATACCACCTCACACCAGTCAGAATGGCCATCATTAACAAGTCCACAAACAACAGATGCTGGAGGGGGTGTGGAGAAAAGGGAACCCTCCTGCACTGTTGGTGGGAATGTAAGCTGGTGCAGCCACTATGGAAGACAGTGTGGAGGTACCTTAGAAAACTCTACATGGAATTACCATATGACCTAGCAATCCCACTCTTGGGCATATATCCAGACAAAAATTTCCTGGAGAAAGACACTTGCACATGCATGTTCACTGCAGCACTATTCACAATAGCCAAGACATGGAAACAACCCAAATGTCCATCGACTGATGACTGGATTAGGAAGATGTGGTATATATATGTGATGGAATACTATTCAGCCATAAAAAAGGATAAAATAATGTCATTTGCAGCAACATGGATGGAATTAGAAACCCTCATACTGAGTGAAGCAAGTCAGAAGAAGAAAGACAGATGTCATATGAAATCGCTTATAACTGGAGTCTAAAACACTGCACAAATGAACATCTCCACAGAAAAGAAAATCACGAACTTGGGGAACAGACTTGTGGTTGCCAAGGGGGTGGGGGAGGGGTAGGGGAGGGGTGGGAGGGAATGGGGATAACTAGTGCTTTAATGATGTAATAGCAAGGAGCTCCCACTCTATTGCACGGGGAACTATATTTAATTACATGTGACAAATCCATATATGTACATGTAATCAGGTCACCACATGGTGCAGTTGGAAAATCTGACAGAAATCTGTAAACCAGCTATAATGCAAAAATAAAGAAAAAGCTAGAATAGTGATTTTGTTGAACCAAAGATAAAATACTCTCACACAAATAATAACATCTCCAAAAGAGATCTGAAGCTTTAGAAAATCAGATTTATCTGTCTTACCTGATGAAAACCAGCTTGGCCTTTAATGGGGCAGTCTTAATAATGGCAGACGCATTTTGGTGACTTCTTCCATACAGGATGATTGTTTATCTACACGGGCAAAAATAAAATGTTTTTGTATGATTAAAAAAAAAGAAAAGAAAACTACTTCCTTTTGTCTAAATGCTCATGCTAAGCATTTTACAGAAAGTAAACGTGATATTACACATCTGAAAAAATTACCTCTATGTAGAGTATTATTCTTTCATGAAATATTCACTTGGAGTTACTTAAAGGTCATTCAACTCTCCTATGATATGTTATACTATTATTACAAATATATGTAATCCTGTATTATTTCTAATCAAAGTAAATTAATAGGAATGAGATGTACATTATTTACAGAATAATCACTTCATCATTTAAGGACAGAATTTTTTCTTTGTCTTTTTGCTTTTCTAGGGCCACACTTGTGGCAAATGGAGGTTCCCAGGCTAGGGGTCTAACAGGAGCTGTAGCTGCCAGCCTATACCACACCACAGCAACGCGGGATCCAAGCCATGTCTGCGACCTACACCACAGCTCACAGCAACGCCGGATCCTTAACCCACTGAGCAAGGCCAGGGATCAAACCCTCAACCTGATGGTTCCTAGTCGGATTTGTTAACCACTGAGCCAAGAGGGGAACTCCAAGGACAGAATTTTTTTTTGTCTCTTTTGTATTTTTTAGGGTTGCACCCACTGCATATGGATGTTCTCATGCTAGGGGCTGAATTGGAGCTCTAGCTGCCAGCTTACACCACAGCCACAGCAACACCAGATCCAAACCAATTCTGCGACCTACACCACAGCTCATAGCAATGCTGGATCTTTAACCCACTGAGCGAGGCCAGGGATTGTGCCCACAGCCTCATGGTTCCTAGTTGGATTCGTTTCCACTGTGCCACGATGTGAACACCTCAGGACAGAATTTCACCACTAAACATACTGTCTTCTATTCAAATTGGTGAGAAGACAATATGACATTTATAATTCTTTTCTTTTTTTTAAGAATTTTTTACAGCTTGTCAGTTAAGGTAAAAATGTGACAGGACATGACCTTTCTTTGATATATAAACAGTACAGTTCTAAGAACATTACTTGAGAAAGCTCTTGTAGTAAACTTTCTTTTTTGTTGCCTTTCTTTTCATTTTACTT
This sequence comes from Catagonus wagneri, assembly GCA_004024745.2. Classification (NCBI taxonomy): domain Eukaryota; kingdom Metazoa; phylum Chordata; class Mammalia; order Artiodactyla; family Tayassuidae; genus Catagonus; species Catagonus wagneri. The sequence continues at coordinate 14,524,574 of PVHT021183646.1, forward strand.
TTTTAAAACATTTCAAAATGATGTTTGAAATGAGGAGAAGAGTAAAGTACACAAAATGCAATGGCTTTAAAATATAAAATTATTTCATATTCCATTTTATACTAGTACTTCCTATTTCTGTAATTCCTCAAATATAATTTTCTTAGCATATTGGTTGTAGCAACTACAAACATGTTATAATACTTCTCTTCATATATTATCAGGTAAATATGAATTAAAACAGAGATAGCACTACACACTATCAGAATAGCTGAAATCTGAAACACTGATAACACCAAATGCTGGTGAGGTTGTGGGGCAACATGAATTCTCATTCATTGCTGGTAGGAATGCAAAAAGGTACACTCATTTTGGAAGAGAGTTTAGTGGTTTCTTACAAAGCTAAACATAAACTACTATATGACTCAACAATCACTCTTCTCAGCATTTTACCCAAAGGAGATGAGAACTTATATCTACACAAAGAGCTGCACATGTATTTTTATATAATCTTTATTTATAATTGCCAAAACTTGGAAGCAGCCAAGATGTTTTTCAGTAGGTGAGTGAATACATAAACTGTGGCCCATTTGGACAATGGAATATTATTCAGCAGTAAAAAGAAAAAAAAACAAAAAAGTAGGTTTGCCAAGTCATGAAAACACATGGAGAAAACTTAAATGTGTATTACTCAGTGGAAGAAGCCAATCTGAAAAGGCTATATACTATAAGGCTGAGTTCAACTATAAGGCTTTCTGGAAAAGACAAAACTGTGGAGAAAGTTAAAAAAAAAGATCAATAATTTCCAAGGGTTGTTTAGGGATAGGGGCAGAGGTATGAATAGGCACAGAACAGAGGGGGTTTTAGGCAGTGAAACTATTCTGTGTGATGCCATAATGATAAATACATGTCATTACATATTTATCCAAAGCCGTAGAATGTACAACACCAAACATGAACTGTAATGTAAATGATGGACTTTGGATAATTATGATGTGTCAATGTATGTTCATCAGTAGTAACAAATATGTCACTCTGGTGGAGGATGTTGAAAATGGGGGAGATTATACATGTGCAGGGCCAGAGATATATGGGAAACATCTGACTTCCCCTAAATTTTGCTGTGAACCTAAAAGTGCTTTAAAAATCTAAAGTCAATATTTTTAAAACATAAATTATAAACAATCTTATTAATATTTTTGTAGGATTATACATCAAAATAACATTTTCATATAGTATATTAAATAAACTATATTTATGACAACTTTAAAAAATATACACATTACCTTGCTCTGTGTGTGTGTGTGTGTGTGTGTGTGTGTGTGTGTGTGTGTATATATATATATATATATATATATATATATATATGGTAGAGATAAAAGTGGAAGAATGGTTGGTAAACATTAGGTGTCGCAATTAACTAGATATTATGCTGTCTAAACTATGGTAGAGAAGGATGAAAGAAAAAGGAAAGGAGAGTAAGTTATTGGATCACAGCATGGGTAATTTTTGGCAGTAAGGACATCATTTTAAAATGACAGACTAAGCAAAGGAAGCACAAGTAAGAAAAGAAGAATTAGAGGCATTATATAATAGAAAGCCAGTAGAATGAAAACATGAAACATTACAAGAACCAGTAAAACACAAAAATACAGAGTAAAACTTGGATAGTGAAAGATACAGAAAATAAGATGAAATATATGTAAATATATTAATTGTTCAGAGCCAAAAGTAAACTAAAAATGGATTAAAGACCTAAAGGTAAGACTGTATATTATTAAACTCTTAGAGGAAAATGTAGGCAGAATACTCTTTGACATAAATTGCAGCAATATCTTTTTGGATCCACCCCTGTAAGTAATGAAAATAAAAACAAAAATGAACAAATGGGACCTAATTAAACTTAAAAGCTTTTGCACGGCAAAGGAAACCATAAATAAAGTTAAAAGACAACCCATGGAATGGGATAAGTTCTTTGCAAATAAAATTACCAAAGAGGGATTAATCTCCAAAATATACAAATACTCATGTACTTCAACATAAAAAAAATCAAAAAGTGGGTGGAAGAGCTAAATACACACTTTTCTAGAGAAGACGTATATATGACTAAAAAGCACATGAAAAGATGCTCGCATTGCTAAATATTAGAGAAATGCAAATCAAAACTACAATGAGGTATCACCTCTCACCAGTCAGAATGGCTATTATCAAAAAAGTCTACAAAAAATAAATGCTGGAAAGGGCACAGAGAAAAGGGAACCCTCCTACCATGTTAGGGTGAATGTAAATTGGTACAACCGATGTGAAAACCAGTATGAATGTTCTTTTAAAAACTAAAAATAGAAGTATCTTATGATACAACAATCCCACTCCTGAACATACATCTGGAGAAAACCATAATTTGAAAATATATATGCACCCACATATTCATTAGAACACCATTTATAATAGCTAAGACATAGAAGCAAGATAAATGTCTATAGACAGAAGAGTGGATAAAGAAGATGTTTTACATATATGCAATGAAATTATTACTTGGTTATTAAAAAAGAGTGAAATAATGTCATTTGCATAAACTTGGATGGACCTAGAGATTATCATAATAAGTGAAGTCAGACAAAGACAAATATGATATGTGGAATCTAAAAGAAGGTACAAATGAACATAAGCTACAAAAAAGAAACAAACTCATAGACTTCAAAATCAAACTTATGGTTACCAAACGGGAAATGTGTATGTTGGGGGGGGCAGGGATGGATTGGGAGTTTGGGATTGGCAATGCACACTATTGTATATGGAATGGATGGTCAACGTATATTGTATATGGAATGGATGGTTAATGGATGGTCAATGGATGAACCTGCTGCATAGCACAGGGAGCCCTACTCAATATTCCAGGAATCCTACTCAATACTCTTTGATGACTTACATAGGAAAATAATGGACATATGTATACATATAATTGAATCACTTTTCTCTACCCCTGAAATTAAAACAATGTTGTATGTCAACTATACTTTCATAAAATTTTTAAAAATGAAAAAAAACCTCCAAAATTATCCAAGTAAGAGTTTACAAATAATTTATAGAGATAGAACAAGTTATTCTACATTTGTATTTTATTTCTTCACCAAAAGATATGTACACTAAACATAATACTTATCATTTTTTCCTTTAAAAATTATTTTATTATGATGATGCCAAATTAAAATCACACTTTTATTTTGGCACTCAGCTGCTTATAATTTTTATACTTTGTGGCATAAGGGCAAAATCCTAATTTATTCTAAGACAAGCTAAAAATCTAGGTTAGTACTTCTTAAAATGTAGAGGATTAAATAAGTAATCATACTACAAATGAAGCACGAGCTAGTGGTAGCATCTGAGAATCTAAAATTTTAAAAGTTGTCTGGGTAATTCTTATGAACCTAAAAGTTGAGGATCACCAATGTTGTTTAATATTGGTGTGTACTAAGGTACACTAAAATAACCTTTAAAAGTGTTCCAAAAATATGTTTCTTGTGGATCTTCAATAATTTTCCATTTTCATTACAAATATTTTTTAGGTTAACTACTTATAATGCAAATTTCCTTTCAAATCAGCTAAGCAGAACATATATTTCCTGCTGAAAACAACACAGAAGAAATAGTTTCTACCCTTGAAATTAAAGATACAGTAAATAATAAGATGCACTAATATGTTTCCAACTAAATGAAAAAATTAGTAAGAAAATGTTTAGTACTGGGCAAATTTAATAGAATGAGATGTTAATATAAATTGCATCTAGTCACTGAAGGTTCCAAGAAAGCTGGTGGAATGTAGAGTTCAGTTATAATTTAAAGAATGCATAAGAGAGTTTAAAGAAGTTTTCATGTGATGAGTCAGGTTAAGGATCTGGTATTGCCACATCTGTGGCATAGGTCACAACTGTGGCACAGATTAGATTCTTGGCCTTGGAACTTCCACATGCTGTGGATGCAGCCAAAAAAAAAAAATGCTTAAGAGAGTTTAAAAATGAAAAAGTCCCTAAAATTAGAAAATAAAAAGGACAAGCAAATAAACATGTGGATAGCAGTGATCCAAGCAAGAATTCCTGGAAAATTCCATCATGGAACCTGAAAATCTCTGACCTGGTTATATTGTGGTTTTTCCTTACTGTTGCCTATTATTCTTTACAAGAGAGGTAGCATGAATATATGCGTATCTCCCTTCTGGAGAGAGGTGCAGATCTGCTACAAATATGAGAATATGCCTACTCTGACAGTCGCATATTAATTCCAGAAATGAAAATTGGTTTAGACTGGGTCACCTTTCTATACAGTAGAAAAATGACAGAATACTGTAAACAAGCTATAATGGAAAAAATAAAAATCATTATAAAATAAAAAATAAAAGTTGGTTTAAAATTGTTTAAAAACTGGTATGTATATTTCACCATAGTAACAAACTAATAAAGAAAAATGTGTGATCACCTCAATTTTTTTTCCACAGGAAAAAACATTGATTAAATACAATATACATTACTGGTTAAAAATTCTCATCAAAAATAAAAGGACGATATTTCAACAGGAAAAGAGAAGCACTTATGAAAAAGCCACATCTAACATCATACTTAAGGATTAAAGGCTGAATGCCTTTATATTTAAAGAAGTTTAATGGTATCTGCTCTCCTTTATTCAAATTTACTTGGAGATTCGGACTAGTTAGGCATAAGGTCAGAAAAAGAACAAAATTCATCTGGGATAGAAAAGAAGAAGTAAAAGAATATTTATCTGTGGAATGCATGATTGTGTATGTAGAAAAATCTAATTTAATCTACAAAAAAGTGCTAGAGATAATAGGCTAATCTCTTACGGTTGCAGGAAATAAGGTAAATATTAAAAAATCAAGTGTATTGCCACATACTAGAAATAAACAAAGATTAAAATTAAAAATATTAAAAAGCATCAAAAATATATAATCTGTAGGTGTAAATCTGACAAAAGATGTGTAGGACCTACACACTGACAGCGGCAAAGCACTTACTGAGAGGAATTAAAGCATACCTCAAAATATGGGGAGATACATAATGTTTCTAAGCCAGAAGACACAATCCTGCTAAGATGCCAAAACCCTCCACATTTATTTACTGATTCAATCAAATTTCCATAAAAATCTCAGTGATATTTTTATAAAAATTGAAAAGTTAGTCCTAAAATTAATGTGGAAATATAAAGGAACATGGGAAACTCAAACACCATTAAAAAGATCAAAGTTCTTTAACAAATGCCATCTAATTTCAAGAAACCAATATGATAATGATATGAAAGTAGACAGCTGTATCAGTAGAGCAGAAATGGGAGTCCATAAAAGACTCACATGTGCATGGACAACTTATTTTCACCAAAAGAAAATTCAGTGCAGGAAAAATGTCTTTTAAGAAATGATGTTAGTACCTTTGGACATTTACATGCAAAAATACACAAACTGTAATTCATAACTCACACCACATGCAATGGACCATAGAAATATAAAACACAAAAATCTAAAACTTCCAGAAGAAAGCATAAGAGAAAATGTTTGTTACCTTGATCTAGCCAAAAATTTCTTACAATATCAAAACCACAGTCCCTTTTGAACAATACCGAAAGCATGATTCATGAAAAAATATCCAAGCACTTCTGACACTGCTAAGGGACTGAAAAGACATACAACAGAGGAAAATATTTACGTTATATGTATGATGAAAATTTATTTAGAATATATAAAAATTACAGAGGACTCAATAAAGTGGAAACAATTCAATATAAAAAAGGCAAAAATTAGCTAGGCACTTCACTACAAATATATACAAATGACAAAGAAGCATAGAAAATTATGCTCAGCATCATAGTCATAAGAGAAATGTAAATTACAACCATGTAATATACCACTATTCACTTGTAAGAATGGTTATTAGGATATCTAATGGTGCCAAGCTTTGACAAAGTTGTGGAGAAACTGTTACTCTCATACACTTCTTATTTGAATGTAAATTATGTTCACAGCTTCTTAAGTAGTTAAATATTTATCTACCAGATGACACAGCCATTTCATTCCTAGGTATTTACCCAGATAACTGAAAGTATATCACTACAAAAATATTTGTACAAAAAATATTTTCCAGTGATTTTATTTGGAAAAGCCCTAAATTGAAAACGACCAACATTTCCATCAATGAGTGAGTGGATAGAGACAAATTGGAAGGAGTGGCCAAGATAGCAGAGTAAGAAAATCCTGAACTTATCTCCTCCCATGGTCATACCAAAATTACAAGCATTCCAGAGCAATTCACTGATTAAAAAGGTTGGAAGATTATCATGAAAGATCTTCCACAACTAAATATATATAGAAGGAAGCACAATGAGACAGGTAAGAGGGGTGGAGGGACAATATAGTCAAGACCCATGTGCCTCAGTGGGTGACAATAAGCAAGCGGTTAATTATAATTGAAAAATTATTCCTGAGAAGTAAGGAGTCCAACCCACACCAGGTCAGTCTCCCAAAGCAACAGAAATAAAAACAAAAATAAACCAATAGGACCTAATCAAACTGACAAGCTTTTGCACAGTAAAGGAAACAGAAAAGGAAACAAAAAGACAGCTTATAGAATGGGAGACAGCCTGACAAGGGCTTAATCTCTAAAATACACAAACAGCTTATACAATTCAACAGCAAAAAAGCCAACAACCTAATTGAAAAATGGGCAGAAGACCTGAATAGACCTTTCTCCAAAGAAGATATACAGATGGCCAACAAGCACATGAAAAAATGCTCAATATCACTGATTATTAGAGAAATGCAAATCAAAACTACTATGAGGTACCTCCTCACACCAGTCAGAATGGCCATCATTATTATGTCCACAAATAGCAAATGCTGGAGGGGGTGTGGAGAAAAGGGAACCCTCCTGCACTGTTGGTGGGAATGTAGGCTGATTCAAGCACTATGGAAAACAGTATGGAGGTATCTTAGAAAACTCTACATGGAACTAACATATGACCCAGCAATCCCACTCTTGGGCATATATCCAGACAAGACTTTCCTTGAAAAAGACACATGCACACACATGTTCATTGCAGCACTATTCACAGTAGCCAAGACATGGAAAAAACCCAATTGTCCATCAACAGATGATTGGATTAGGAAGGTGTGGTATATATACACAATGGAATACTACTCAGCCATAAAAATGAATAAAATAATGACATTTGCAGCAACATGAACGGAACTAGAGACTCTCATTCTGATTGAAGTAAGTCAGAATGAGAAAGATAAATACCATATGATATCACTTATATTTAGAATCTAATATTTTGCACAAATGAACATTTCCACAGAAAAGAAAATCACAATTTGGAGAACAGGCTGTGGGTGCCAAAGGGGAGGGGTGGGAGTGAGATTTTTCTGGGAGTTTGGGGTTATTAGTTGCAGTCTATTGCCTTTGGAATGGATAGGCAATGAGATCCTGCTGTATAGCACTAGAAACTATGTCTCATCACTTTTGATGAATCTATACATGTATGTGTAGCCAGGTCACCACACTGTACAGTACAAAAATGGCAGAACACTGTAAACCAACTATACTGGAAACAATAAAAAAATCATTATATAAAAATAAAATAAAATGAATGAAACAAATAGAGATATTTTACTCAAAGTATAAAATTGTTGACCAAAAAAAGTACACCATTTAAATACACCATTTAAAAGTTGAGAGTTAAGTTTTATTTGAGGCAAAATGGGGACTTAAGCCCAGGAGGCAGTATCTCAACTAACCCTGAGAAAACCCATTTGAGGATGTGAGGGAGGTAGATAGAATATATAGGAGTTTTTGCAACAAAAGGCAGGTAGTAAGAACAAAAGATTACCACTAATAACAGAAAAACACGTATCTTAAGAAATGTGGCATTTTTCTATGGGAAGATGAAAAGATCTGGGCTCACTAAAATCATTCCTGGATACGCATCTCAGCTATGGGGGGCCCAGCATCCTGTGTCTTCATGGACTGAGTTTCCTCAGGGTTCATTGTTAGGGGTTACTGCAGTCTGATGACTGCTAGATGGCAGGTATTCTTTGTTTGCATCCTGAGTTCCCTCAGGGCTCACTGGTGGTTGCACTCACTGATGACTATCACATCTTTTGTTTTTAAAAAATGTAGCCTGTGTAATGGTATTCCAAGTAGCTCTGAAGTACCATCACAAAGAGACGGGGAAATAATATCAGTGCATATGTGATAAAGGTGAAGGGTAAGGTGCATGAAGCCATGCACACATTTCACAGAAGTTTGTTGCTGGTATCATGAAGCATGAGCAGGCATCACCATGGTGGGTTTTAGTGATTTTCTAGCTATGAGAGGATGCAAGAATTGTGTTCATAAAATCTTCTTCTAAAAATATCTAACTATCTGAAGACATGTTCTGCCAGTTTTCCCAGTGCAGAGTCCTTCATTCCTGATCTCCACCCTAAGCTCTGCTCAGGGGGAATTGTGTGTCACTGCAGTGGCTCATGATTCAATCCATTTTGGGGCATATGATAAGTGCCAAATTCCATTTCACAATACTATGCTTTTTCAGGTTTCATCGATATCTTTTTATCGAAATTTTTCTGTGGTGATTTTGTACTATTATTGCTCCCTTGGGAACATGGAAGTGATAAGGGAAATTCTTCACAGTAACGAAGAGGAGATTTTTTTTTTTTGCTTTTGTTTTTTAGGGCCACATTTGTGGCATATGGAGGTTCCCAGCCTAGGGGTTGAAACAGAGCTATAGCTAACAGCCTATACCACAAGACATAGGACCCGAGCCAAATCTGGGACCTACACCACAGCTCATGACAATACCAGATACCCAACCCACTGAGCGAGGCCAGGGATTGAACCTGCATCCTCATGGATGCCAGTCACATTCGTTAACCACTGAGCCATGATGGAAACACCCAAGGAGATATTCTTTACTTAAGTTTTCCATCCCCTGCATGCCATCACAGTGTTTTCCTGTTTCTTTTTCACATTGTTTTGCCATAGATAATTTGTCCCTTTTCTCATCAATTCGAATAGGCCTTGATTTTTAAAAGTTTTTTAGTTGTCTTAGCTTACTCCTTATTACAGAAAGAAAGGAAGAGAGGAAGAGAGAGAGAGAGAGAAAGAGAGCAAGGAAAGAAAGAAAGAGGAAAGAAAGAAAGAAAAGAAAGAGAAAGAAAGAAAGAAAGAAAGAAAGAAAGAAAGAAAGAAAGAAAGAAAGAAAGAAAGAAAGAAAGAAAGAAAGAAAGAAAGGGAAAGAAAGAAAACATCTGGCACTCACCTTTATTTTAAGCAACATCTTGTTTGGATGTAAAGAAAATGCCTCAGCAATAAAGATTCCTCAGTATTCCTGAAAGAAATATTTAGTCTAATTGATGTTAGTATACCTTGGCCTGAGAAATAAAATATTGAGTCCATTGCAGTAAACAAGGGATATCATAGTCATCGGGAACTGCAGTCTCCTCCAAGTGTGAGCAGGCGAGCCCTGAGAGAACTCAGGATGGAAACAAATATTATCTACCATCTAGTAGCCGCTAGTAGACTGGTAGACTAGTAGACTGCAACCACTCGCAAGGTGCAACCTGAGGAAACTCAGAATGTGAAAACACATGATACTGGACCCAGATAGCTGAAACGCATATCAGAGGAATGATTTCAGTGAGCCCAGAATTTTGGATCTTCCTATATATATAGAAGAGCACTAAATTCCTTAACTCGAGTTATCTGGTTTTTGGTTGTTTATCTTTTGTTCCTGCTGCCTGTTCTTTTCTGCAAAAATCCTGTATATCCTAGCTCTCCCCTGACTTCCTCAGAAGAGTATTCTCAGGGTTATATGAGATGCTGCCTCCTGGGGTTAAGTCATTTTCCCACCAAATAAATCATAAGTTTCAATTTAGGTTGTACATATGTTGTAACACCCCTTAATTTTTTTTTATTTTTAAGGTTTTATTAAATTTACAATGATGATTTACAATGAATTTACAATGTTGATTTACAATGTTGCGGTAATTTCTGCCTTACAATACAGTGATTCAGTTATACATGTACATACTTCCAGTTGCTTTCAGATTCTTTTCCCACATAGATTATCCCAGAATATTGGGTAGAGAGAGAGTTCTCCATGATACACATAAGGTCCCTTAAATTACTGTTGATAGAAGTCAACAATGGCACAGAATTGCCACTGGCACCTTGAAAACTTCTAACACACTAACTCTGATCATTCTGGGTCAAGCTTTGTATGTTCTGTTAAATTCCACTTTGTTAAACTAAGTGAAAAAAGTGCCTGAAAAGGTAGTTAAATATGAAGCAAACTCTCACTGGTTTTTCCTAGTATTTTTTTCTGGTGTTTTGTGTCCTTAGAGACGTTATTCATCAACTAACATTTTTTAGTTGTCATTAATTTTCAGCATATTTTAAAGAAATCTGTGTCTTTTCTTTTTTGGTTTTATTTTCAATCTCTCTAGAACTTTAATTTTAATCTTTCAAAATAGTTTTGATTTGTTTTTCTATTTTCATAATGATTTTTCCTTTTTCCCTTATAGCTGGTTTAGTGTTCTGTCAATTTTGTACTGTACAGCAATGTGACCCAGTCTCATATACATATATACCGTCTTTCTCTTACATTATC